>JAAGNO010011359.1:0-10726 GCA_033439905.1 Ceryle rudis
AGGGAGTTGCAAACTGAATTTTCACTGGATACTGTAAACAGTTGTTCCTAGGACCCAGACTGTAAAAATAACACCCAGTAGAGTGAGAATGGCTTGCTGCTCTCTAGAAATCAGTTCTGTTCCTGGTGCTGTCAGTCAAAACTGAGAATTTGAGCTATGACAGTACAAGGTGTTTGGGATTAAGAAACAAAGGCCAAAAGGGAACTTAATTTTCAAAAGTATTTGAGAACAAAGGAAGGGAGGGGATGAGAGTGTATGTGATTCACTGAAACAGACCTACAGTGCTGAAACAGTGAAAAGGGAAGTACCCTGGAAAGCTATCAAGAGACTCTGCAGCAGGCAATTCTCCTGCAGCAATGGTACGTAGCAGAGTGTCTTATTTTGCAGCATGCAAAGAAAGCTGCAAGAGAGACACGACTTTAAGGCTTAAAATTCTGGGCTCGGGTTTTCTGCCATAGGCTGGCATAAGTCAAAAGCAATTAAAATATATTTATGCTGTGCTCACAGAAAAACCCACCACGTATTTAAGGGAATGAAATGCAGACAGCCCTCTTCTGTTCCCCTCCTGAAAACTCCAAGCACAATTTGCTTTATCTCATCCATGCAAGTGACTGGCCAATAAACACAACATTTGAGTGGAGTGTGTTACCTGTAAAATATATTGGGTGAGATCAACTGCCTCCTTCTTCTCATGAAGAAGTAGGGTTTCTTTATCTTTCACTGTGATGATATTAACCTCCCCACGTCGCTCCTCTTTCGGACCTAGAGGACGTTTGCGGACACATACTCTGATTTTTTCACTCTCTGTCCAAGGAGTCTCTTTCTCAGAAGTACTGGATCTACAACAACAGTGTAGGCTTATGTTTTAAAATTAGGTTACTTTCATTCACTCTTCTTATTATAGGCTGTCAAACAGGTTACAAGTAAATGACTCAAACTGGGAAACAAGACAGTATCGCCAAGTTCCTATTCAGCTCAAAGAAAATTTGATATATTGATCTCATCATTGACTCCCCTTTAGTCTTTCCTTATTAAAAATTATGTAGTTTCAGACCACAGGCAAAGTTATGTTCTTGTGTTTTTTCAAGTCAGCTTTAATTCTCCTCCAGATACCTCAGAAACATGAGATCATCTTGTGTTTCACTGATTAACATGCCATGTAAAGCACTGTGTTATGCAGCATCCAGAAAATGCTTGAATTCAATCAAAATGTATTCATTCCACCTTTCCCTTTTTCAAGCTTCTTCATCCAAATGAGTAATGATTTTCAGCCTGGATTTTGATGTTAATTTATGAGAAAAAAGAACAGTTTTAATCAAGCCCACGCTTGCCCAAGAATACCGTCTCTGCCACGCTGTCCAAATGCCCTCCAAAAATCTCTTAACGTAGCACTGAAAAATAACATATACTAGTTGTCTAATAAATCCAAAGCTACACGTTACTCCCTATCTCCTTACAACTACAAGCTCGTAGTATCATTGCTGTTGTGCTGCAGGACTCCCCAGAAGCATACAACATGAATATATAAATCTCAAGAAGTGGTCTTCAGAGAATGCAAACGAATAATCTTTACTTGTAACTGGATTCCCTTTAATTTTAGTACAGCTCTCCCATGGAGACCAGGATCAGGCCCTGCGTTCAGCTGGAAAATTCTTTCCGTGAAAAGAAAGGCAATGATACTTGAAATAAGATGCCTCATAAGCTAGCGTGAGCTTATGGATATCACTAGGCACCAAATGTTGTCCAACAGATGATCAGAGGCTCTGAAGTTTAATTCTCACGTCAGAGGCTGGATTCCATGACCTAGAGAAAGAGCCTGTTGTGGTCTAAGAGCTTGAAGGAGGAAGGACTGATTGCAGGATGGGGAGAAAGGAAAAACTGAAGATTTGGAGGCTCTGTTTGTAAGAGAAAAAGCATAAACTCTTTCTAGTACAGAGGCACATTTCGTTGAATATGGCTTAGCTGAATATGATATAGTGGAATGCATTTTAATTCCCTATGCAGAACCTGAAGTTTAAATTTTCTATTAACCTTTCTTAAGTAGTAACTCTTTTTTATAAAAAAATATCTCGACACAGATTATTGGGCATAATTAAACAATAGGTCAGAAGGATCACTATGCCCTGTCTGCTGATGTTAAAATCAAGCCGTCTGCTGTTGGCAAGTGCAAAGTATATTTGAACATATTAAAAAAGCTTTTTCTCTTTCTGACGTATGAATTCATGCCAGTGTTTTCCCATGTTTCTCAGAGAAGAGACTAGATTAGCCTTTGCAGTGGTCAAATCTGAAAGCGACATGGGAATGGATGGATTCGGTGAAGGAGTTAGGCACTTGCAAAACAAGAATCACAATCCCAAGTGTCAACAGACTGGCCCAAGACTGAAAGGCACAATACATATTCTGCAGTCAAAACGGGAGAAAGATGAACTCAGGTGTGTCATGAGGAGGATGCAGAAAGCCCACAAGATCAACCATAATGCTAGGCACAGAAAAATATGCTTAGAAAAAAAGAGAAGGGCAAGGAAAGAAAGCGACGACAGTGGAGATACTTGGATCTATTGCAAGACTAGAAACCTTGAACTCTTCTAGCTGATCCATTAACTACTTTTTTATTTATTTATTTTAGATTTTCTTTAAATTTCAAAATACTTTTTACTTGACAGCACTATGAATCTTGCTCTTTTAGTCGCACCTTGCTCGGCTTCTTGAGAAAGGAGGAGACAGGGAATGCACTATGATGCCAATGTATGTAGGAGGTCAGTGCACTTCTCTGGAAGGTGGGAGTGATTGTTTTCCAGCGAAGGGAAGTTACAGACTCCTGTCTGCCATTTCACACTTTAAGTGGTCTAACTGCTAAGTCACCCTTTCCACTGTGGTAACAGCACCTGTCCCTCCAGGCTACACACATGCTCAGGGGGAGTTGTGGCTCACACCCCAACTCCATACACCAAATCTTTCCCACAGCCTTTCCAGACCAAGACCCAACCTCACACAGCCACATCTCTTCACTGCATTTTAAAACAAAACTGCCACAACTGCATTGCAATGAGCTAGATGCTGGCACTATGTGTGCAGAGACGTCCATGCTCTGATGCCAAATCAGGGTAAAAAAAAATGCGTGCTTTAAAAATTTCACCAGGGTAGATTTACCGGTGGTTCAAGACAAGCATAGCCCCTCTGCTACCAAACACTGGGAAAGGTATGAAAGTTGCAGATCATGTGCTTGAGGAGCAGGTGCAAGGCATCCCTCTCACCAGCACATCTATCTCCCATCCCGGTTATATTCATTCTGTTTCTTTTTAAAGCTCCAGCTCAAAAATTTCTCTATAAACGAACATAGCCATCACGGCATTTATCCTTTTTACTGAGAAAAACTTGACAAACTTTTCAATAGACAATACCGTATTTTGGAAGAACAGTGGTTTTGCAAGATAGTCTCATGGAAAGAAAAAGAGAAAGGAAGATTGGCCAAAACACCAAGAAAACAAAGCCTTATATCCTGAAAGACAATAAAGACTATTCTTGGACAACCGTGGTGAGTAGCAGCTGGTGAAATCCAGCCGATTCCTATTGCCAGACTTGGAGAGTCACAAGTGCTTATTAAGATATATCTTCTCTAGGAGACTTTGCGTTGCTCAGTGATGGTAGGATTGCTTATTTGGAGGTGATGAAGACAAATTCTCCTCCACAATGAAGAAATAATTAATTATTACTAACTTGAAATATAACAAAATAAAGGTGACTGATTATTACCTTACAGAGGAATGAGGTAGTCCATAATTATACCCTGAAATATGAGTTATTCTTTGTACTATAGGAACTTCAGAATCCCCCAGGAGAGGAGCAATATCATCAGAAACTGTTGGACAGCTCATGTCCTTTTTTGTGCTTGTTCCAGTAGTATTTAAGTCTCGTCTAGTTAATCTGATCAGTTCTGAATCATGTAGTTGAATGTGTCCCAACATTTCCCCTACACTGTTCTTCTCATTAGAACTGAAATCAGATGAAACGTATGACTCAGATTCACAGTCTTTAACTGTCCCATCATTTTCTTCAAAGAAGGACTCGAAACGCAGCTGTCTACGGGGACCCGATCTGGTCGCCTGAGGCTGAATGAAAAGGGTATTTGGCTGAAAGTCTCTCTTGCTTAAGTCTCCAATATCTTCCTGTTGCATAATTTTGATTATTCTGATGAGCTGAAAAAGTCGTTTGCGGTCATTCATGTCGTGGACCCCCAGTTTAGTATAATCTTTCATGGAAACTTTGGCAAGCTCATCAATTTTCTGCAGACCAAAGGCAGCAAAATGGGGATAGTATTTTTCAAGTTCTGCCTCACACAGGCATTCATAAAGGCATGATGCCATCTTCAAGCTAAAGTCTACAAGAAATCAAACAAAATAAATATTAGAATCATATGAAACATCACATCTGACAAAGTTACTAATGAAGCAACTACGCAGCTCCTGATGCCATTACCTGCAGTTAGGCTAGAAGCGTGTTTAACTTTACATGAGACTTTCCAACACGACAGAATATAGCAATAACAATCAAATAAAAATGAAACAAATACCTTCTCAGTGAAACTATGTTCTAAAATTATAAACAATACACAGTAATGTCTAAGAAATGCACAGTGCAGTGGTACTTACTGCTGCAGAGTTGCTACACGCCTGACGTCTACTTGATGAATGCCACAGCTACTGAAGCCCTCTCCTTAAGCTACAGAATGCAAAATGCCTAATTTTAGACACTCTATTTAATATCAGGGCATGTGGTCTAATGTGGTTCAGCTATCTGTGGTTAACTAACCAAAGGAGAAGAAACTGCATTTGTCCTCACCTCAAGATGAATCATTAAGACCATTCATTTTATAGACGACCTACAGCAAAGTCACAGTTTTGTTGTGTAACTTTCTCTCGTATGTCATGACTCTTGCGAGCATTTCTAAGTGACCTTGACAGAATAACCAAAACACTGTAAAATCTGAAACAAAGAATTTCTCTACGTGTGCTACTGGAACGCCATACTTGCATTCTTTGGAAACACAAAAAAGCAACACACATCCCGGAAAAGTATGCCAAAAAAACCGCAACTCCTTCCTTTGCTCGTGTCTGCCTTGCAATGCGTTGTGCAGCTGTCTGTATCCAGATGGATTAATATCTGCAGATATTTTTACTTGTTCCATGAAATGGAAAAATGATAGCACTTCAAGTATCTGTTGCCCGCTGTCTTCTCACATCTTTGTTCAGTCTAGGCCCTTAGCAACTATAACTCTTACTCATGTTTGGAGGTGACGGTAACATTCAACAAAACCAAGTTATTTACCGTTAAGTTTTCCACCCTGTAATTCAGGGTAAGCTCTTTGGCAGGATTTTCGAGCGCCTCTACGATAACATTATATAAGAAAATAAGGTCACCAAATAATCACCCCCAAATTTGATTACACATCATTAATTAGCACATGTTAAAATAGTCATGAGTAATGAGTAATTATGAGTAATTTGCTAATCAAACTAGTGTAGAGTGTTTTGTGTGTTGAAAGGTCTGAGGTTTGGTTGAAGTGTTGTGTTGCCATGGTATTTTCGTGGGTTCTGTGGGGGCCGCCTGCAGCTGCTTAGCCGCAGCCACGTCCTGTGCCATCAACCGTGTTTCCAGAAATGACCAGAAGGTGGCGGGGCTGCGCAAGTGCAAAGGAAAAGGACATTTTACTCAGGGGCCCTGGCAACCGCCACCAGGAATCACTGCGCTTGCCCAGGGGAAGGAAACCTTATTTGCATAAAGAGCGGGAAGAGCGGCTGGTTATGTATAGGCGAAAATGAATATGTAATAGCATGTTGCTACATTTGCGGCGAAACCCTAGAAAAGGCCGGAACGACTGTTGGCGGGCGCGAGCCGTTGGTAGAGCTGCGACTCCCCGGCCGCCCAGCGCGCTGTTGTTTTTTGCTTTCCTATTCTAATAACTATTTAATAAAATCCCTCTTGGATTTGTTTGGACTTCAACTATAACAGTAATAACAACAAAACAGTAAATACTATATTAAAATGCTAACTGTATAAGATATTACAGAGGCCAAGAGGTGCGTTAGAGGACATCTAAAATGACTTAGAAACTTGAGTCTAAGCTGTAGATAGTAGTTAGCCACAATAACATTGTGAGATTCAGCAGTAACAAGCTTCAAGACAAAACCAGTAGTATGCAGGCGATTTAACACGTATGCAATGTGATTCTGAATCCCGATGTAAAGTCAGAGCCAGGGCTGAGACTGTTAGATCCTAACAAGAGAGGACAGAAAACCCAAAGGTCAGAGAGGGTAACTACAACACATGGGCAAGGGTTTTCACAAACACAGTTTGCCGACTTCTCTGTTGGATAAAATTCCACAGGAACTTCAGACTTCATTTAAAGAAGGGTTAAGTTTTTGGAAAAAAATGCCTTTCTTGCATAAGGTAGCTTAAAATATAAAACGAGTACAGATCCCATATAGCTGTCTGCATGCACTACCACAGGAAACTTCGGTTGTTTGATGAAAGGAGCATCCAGAACACAAAGCCAAGACGTAACTCTGAAAGCCTGTTAAAGATTAAAACAGCTCAGAAGATTTCCCGTGTCTGTTCTCACTCTCTATCCTAGAGTACATCTTTATGCATGCTTAAGTTTAATACAAAGCGGCCAAAGACCAGTGCAAGAACTAAATCAGAGTTAAACCTCTGTTGGAATTACAGTGTTGAGCACAGATGAGAGAAGAGAGGATAAAAAGGAATACAAAATTGACACCCTTCCCAAAACACAAGCAGCAAACAAGGGAAGAGAAGAATTTTAAGGTCAAGGTTCTAATTAAAGACTAAACAAAATATATTTAAATAACTAGAAATAATTGTAAAGACAGGTTTCGATTATCTGGGATAACAAGGTACTAGGACTGTCAAAATGTGGAAAACCCAGTGAATACAGGTGCTGCAGAATGTATGAGAAGGTTAGTACATGTAAGCAGCTCTGTGCAGCTTACTGGCTAAGGCTCTGTGCCATGGGAAAGCAACTAAATGGCTTCTTAATGAGAGCTGGCCTGGGAAGAAAGAACTGCTTCTATTTTCCCAGATACAATAAATCTCACTGGATGTAAGTGGTTTCAGGAGATAACTTCAGTGTCTCCCCATCCATGGGACAGTAATTTCACAGCCTAAGAAAACCGAACATTGACTAATAAAGGAGTAACAAATCAATTAACCAGGTTAAAAAACCAAAATGAAACAAAAACGCAAAACAAACCAAAACCAAACCAAAACAACAAAAAAACAACACACAAAACCAACCAACCAAAAAAATCATCACGGTGATGGGTTCCAGCACTTCCGATTACTTCAAAATTCAAGAGTAGACAATTTTCTACAAGATTTGGTCTGGTTCATACATGAGACCATTCAGGGGAAATTGCAGTTATCACTGAAATTCTGCTGGCTTTTTAACTGGTGATGCTCTAAAGAAAGGAGCACCTTTCTCCTCATTAAAAGAATACTTATTTGTAGAGTTCGTTGTCTCTGAAGACACTGTTTCTAAAACAGACAGACAATTTTTCAGAAGAATTTGTTTTTGTAAAGAAAGTAGTACAGGTAGGTTTTCAAGGTTAAGAGATTCAAGGTTCAAATTGCTAATGATAATGCCATCTTCTGCAAAAAAAAAGAAAATACGTTTACTTTTTCACAGTAAGCAACAGCCAGCACTCCCTCAGTTACAGTCAGTACCTAATTACACTTTTTCACCCGAGAGTACATTGTGCCCTGGGGCAGGAAAACATAATATTCTTCAGCATTGTAGTTTTGTGTCACAGCCTCGGTCTCGTTCCTGCAAAGCTAAAGGTGGCTCCACTGAAAACGGGATTGAGACCAAAGTGTAAGACTTCCCAAAATATAACATATATATAACATACTTTGAGAAAGAAATGAGTCAGTATGGAGGGGTAATAAGGTCAGATAGTCTCAGCCTAGGAAAAACTTTTTGCTCAAACTCTGTTAAGCGTCACTTGTAATTCCCCTCTCTTCAGTGCTTGCCCTTCTCGTTTTAGCTGGCAGAAAGACTCGGCAAACCTTGAAATTTTCACCTTCTTCCCATCACGCAAGGGACCTCCTTTACCACTGACAAAAAGATGCTGAAGCTGGTCAGTGAAACAGTGAAGTCAGCAGAATCCAGAGCATCTTTACTTACTAATTTGCAACCTAGCAGTGAGGGAGAAACCGTTAATGGTGACACACCTTACTGCTGGGACACCTAAGATGTCTGAACGAGGGACCAGTGAGCCTACCACCTCCTTGTGGCAAACCTGAGTTCTCTATAACCTATTCCTCATGCAAAGGAGTTTTACAAAGTTCTTAAAAGGCCGACAGACGCTGGTCATGGAAAAGTACACGTGGTAAAAAAGTATTAAAATTTTATATAAACGGACCAACTCAAAGCACAGAATAAGATCACAGCTTGTCATCAGGAGACATCCTCCTCGGTTTCAGTAACAGAGATTTTTAAAGGTCGTAAAGATGGGGAAAAACTACAAGTCAGGCATAAATAATAGAAAAGAGTGGTTACATTTTATGCATTCTGAAGAAAATCAACTTGCCACAAAATTATGCTGTAGGAGCTGATCCTCTGTTTTAAAACAGTTTTAATTATTAACTAGCTCTTGCACAGATCTTTTCATTCTCAAAGTCTGGCTTTCAAAGACACGCAGTGAGTGTCAGCCACGGTGCATAAAATAAATAAAACAGTCTATGTAAGGATTTTATATTAAGAATAAAGCTGCCTTTGACCACTGTATCTTGATCCTTCCGAACCTTTGACAGAGTAAAGATCTCCGTGCATCATTCACTTGAATAACACTCACATGACCAGTTATCCCATCGTAGCTCGCTCATATTTACCTGACAGTTTTAGCTGACTTCCACTGATACTCCTGAGCATCACCACCGAGACATGGCACAAGCATCACCGTATCTGTATTCTGAACTAGGGAAAGTAAAGAAATCTCAGGTGGCCCTCCTGAAAATGAAGCTAATGCAAATGCACATTTAAGTCTGCAAATGCTCCAAGATAATAATTTGGAATCACAAACGCTGGTTTGATCATTAAATAATATTATTCATCACAATTTTCAAGGGCGTATGATAAATGCAGTAATTGTTAATCAGTGTACAAAACCTAAACGGCACCATGTTTTCCTGCCTATCACTTTATATTATGTAAATCATTTTGCTTTACAAGTACCTCATAAAAACAAAAGTTAAGAACTTACAAAATTTGTAAACACACGTAGCAGGCAGGTGCGTGTCCTCTCCTGACCGAGACCGTAGCAGTATACTGGCCTCATTCCTTGTAACCACCTTAACATCAACAGGTCTTCAGTGCAGGCTCTGTCCGTGCCAAAGCGTTTGCTGGTTTTTGAAGTGAAGAAGATCAGAAAGAAGCCCTGGCAATCACACGATAGAGAAAAGGGAGACTTATTAAGTCACATCACCAGTCTCCCTTCTTTTTCTTATTCATCTGAACATTAAGCTCTTTTTCAACTGTGATCCATGGCCAAAACTGACTTAGCCCTCCAGAAGTAAATGGCTACTTTGCTTTTCCAGAGCACCACACAAAAGGCTTTTCCCCTAATCATTCTGACCCCGTTCCTTGGAAACTAGGGTATTCCTGGGAAGAACGGGGCCAGGGTGCAGTTGCACTTTTATTAACAGAAGCTCCATAATAAAAGATAATCTGTACTGTCACACGAGTTCGTCATTTTAGTGTAATGCATCAGGTGAGGATCTGTGAAACAGTGTTTGACGTCGCAGCAGATCCCTTTGTAAGATCATAGGATTACACTACGCAGCTCCCCGTGCACGTACACAACATGGTAGTAAACATTCTGCTGCTCGTCAGAACAAGTGTTGCAGCAGTCTGCTTGAAGATACACAGAACAAAGCTGAATTCTAGCAATAGACAATTACTTCTAGTTTCAGTATAGTAAAAGTAATGAGAGAGAAGGAAAATCTTTCAGTGTTAAATGAACACTATTTTACAGTCAGGCTGTGATGTGGGTTTTCTCACTGCAGTAACGCTCCTACTTCCTTTGCTACTGACATGTCTAACACAGAATTGGTTACTAATATTGCAATTCATTTCACAGCTCTTTGTAACAGTTAATACGCACTGAACTGAATTGGTTAAAACCAGCTTAATTGGATCGACTGAAAACAACCAAATGTTGGGGCTTTTTGATTCCCAACGGAGCACTTTTCAACTGGCAAGAGACTGCTATTTTTTAAAATGAGCTCTTCATCCTAAGTATAGTCTGTTGACCTCAGCAGAAGAGACCTCCATCCTACAGCTGATCCCCAACAACTGCTTAAAACAACAGCTGCATGGAAACGGGAAGTGTCTAATATTCAACCACATGCTAAGAAAATAACCTACGAGTTATACTGGGATGCTGATTATTTGAAAATTGTGCCCCAACTTCTCCTGCCAGTGAGATTACCAAATGGCTTGCAAAATTTACTTTACAATTGTATCACAACAAACCGCCACGCAGCTGGCATTACACTGGATGACTGTGGGGGAACACGGTTATAGAATTTAGCTCCGCAGGGATTGATAGCTTCCCTCGCTGAATTTAGTCCCAGACTGAGGAACTTTACGGCTTCGCCTCCTGGCAGGGGATTAGGGACGATCCGGGGGCCCCCCGCCTCTCCCGCAGCA
>JAAGNO010011360.1:0-39645 GCA_033439905.1 Ceryle rudis
GCACCGCGGCCGCCTTACAGCCTGAGCTCCAGCGCGTTATAACGCCATTGCGGTGCACACGTCCGCTCCTAAAAATCTGCCTTCTCTGGGAAAGATACGCGTTCCCTGGGCCGCTTGAGTGCGAATCACTGTCTCTGGCACGCAGTTCCCAGTACGAAGCTTTTCCTTTTCAGTCGGGGAACTGAATCATTTTTGTCCCTTGTAATAAAGTTCTTTCAGGTGCGTATGTGGGAAGGACGATACTGTCCCCCGGCTCACGCCACCGGGAAGCGGCTCCTTGCAGGAGGCACCCAGTGCAAACCGTCATCAGGGCCACGGACATGCTGGGAGGGATGGGCCCTTTGTGATCAACGTTTTGTAGCAAATCATTTTAACTTGCCGTGGGATTATTGTGAGGAGTTACAAGAATGATGCAGAAAGGCCCCTCTAGTTTATCTAACTGAACTGCATCAGAATCGACAAGCTGCAGACACTGAGCTTCATAGGCAGGGTGAGGTGCAGGGCTGCATGACCAGAGGGTCCCAGACATGGGCTGCTTTCTTCAGAAAGGTTTTTGCAATAGCCAGCCTACATCTACTTGCCTGTAGATGATTTCCTTCAGCAGATAGGCACAACAATGATAATCGTACAATAGCTTACAGGCATCAGTTTGGCACGTGTGTGTGTTTGTTTCACCATCACTCTTTTTCAGCCTGTACCCAATTCTTGACTTTCTCATAGGCCATGTTTTCTTCCCCGGATTCTTTCCAACTGATTTACATCTTCCTGAAGATATCAGGCCTTGGATATACCATTAAAACTGCATCTCATTTGTTGCAAGTAGAATGTAATAAGCACTTGCTACTATCCTCAAATTACACATCACTTATTGTGTCCTATAATATTTGTCTCTTTGCAATGACATCTCCCTGTTAATTCGTTTATTTTATATTATGGTGCACTGCAGCTCTCAGCTCTCACATGCTATTTCAATATACTGCTAGTAAACTCTCCCATTTTGTATTAATGCATTTGCTTTCTGTTCCAAGTGCAGTACTTTACGGATTTTTTGTGTTTATTCAGACCATATTTAAAAATTGTCAGCATATTTTTTTCTCCTTGTTTTTGTCTCCCCAAATGACTAAAAACCTTTCCCAGAACAACGTCACAAATCTTGTATGCGTACTTTCTATTTTGTCACCAAAATTAATGAAAAAATTGAATCAGACCGAGATTGAGCCAGGATAGATTCCTGGGATACCACTTGAAGTGACATTTCAGTTGCAGAACTATTAATGATCAGACTCCAATGCATTTTCAAAAAGTATAATCATTCATTGATACATCTTAAGTGGTAGCATTTAGGCCAGCCCGCTTCCTTAGTATTCCTTCAAAACACCAAAGTCAAATTATATAATATATACTTCTTCCCCCTCATCAGCAAGTAAACTCTCTCATCAAAGACAGATGCCGATGAATCAGTTTATATTGTTTCTCACTTTTTAATCGTCTAGATATTTAAAAATATATTTTTGTGTAATTTATTCCAGGATCCTTTTAAATAATGAAGTTAGGCTAGTTGATTTATTATTATTTCAGGCTCTATTTTCCCCACATTTAAAAATGAGACTGTTTATCTTTCAGATGTCCTCTAGGTTTCTTGTTCTGCATGGCTTCTCAGAAATAACTTTCAACATTGCAGAGACCGCTTCAGGTAGTTATTTATGGTTCACTTGGGGTTCTTTTTGTTTTTGTTTTTGTTTTTGAAAAAAAGTACTTTAGGGCAAATTCCATCTGGCCCTGCAGAATTTAACACATCTGTTAAAGGGTTTAATTCAAATTTTGTGTGTGCTACTATCATACAGCATTAATTATCTTCATTGTTAAACTATATTGTTCCTGAAATAAAAAGAGGTTGCTTTATCCTTCACTCCATTGCACATCATCTATTATTCACTCCCTTTCCTGATGAGTAATGGGCTTCTACTCTCCCTCTTTTTCTCAGACCGATGACAAACTTGTAGATTTTGTTGTTGCCCCCCTTTTTAGTTTCTCAGTATGTTTTCAACAGCAAGAGATAAAAATTTCTACTGTACAAGTTTTCTGGCAGGTCTAGTACACTAAACTCTGCAAGATGAAGCCACCGGACTATGCAGCATATTCTTAATCTCAAAGGATGACAGGGCAAAGCTTTTCTGTACAGCATCAATTGATGCTTTCCACGCTGAAAGGCTTTAAGTGATATGATATACTGGTATTTCATGAAACAGCTTTACACACTACTGTGTGCTTTACTTCCTCTGTTCTGAAGGTATCATTCTTTGTTTTTCTATAAAGGCAAATGCTACGGTTTGTCTGATGTTAGGCAGCGGAACCTAGCAAATCGCCTATAGTGATGCTCTTGCCTGATTTGTGTTTGCCTCAGCTCATACGTGCTGAGATACATGTGTAGTCTCTATGGCTGATCCACAGCCGACATAAGCAGGGATTCAAATGAATCAGAATATCATGTCTGCCTAAATTAGCCCTACTGGAATAGGAAGTGAGTCTGAACAGAACTGTCTTGACGCATACAGCTTAATTGAGTAGTCATGTATTATTATTATTATGAGTCTGCCCTTCTTCATTCCTTCCTTTTCTTTGTGTTCACAACTCTTGGCTGTATAACATTTGAAACAGCTGTGTGATCCATAAATTTTACTAGTTTTCTGATGAGCCTGATACTTTTTTGAGCCTTATAAAAATATGCAAAGACATAAACAAACATAAATCCAAATGTTCAATCAGCTGTGTGGACCATTGTGGTACTGTCTAGTTATAGTACCAAAACTGTGAACAGATGTGAGAAAAATTTTGCCAGATCAAATGGAAAAGGATCTGCCTTTTGGCCAGGAGGATCTGTTTGAATTTACATACGTGAAAAACAGCAGAGCAGTAAAAATTCAGTAGCCACAAACACTGTTAGAGCATTAATGCTCTAAGCTGCACAGAACCGTTTGCTACTATGCAGAGTTTCATTCAGCATTGATGTTTTCCAAGAAGTCTTTATTTTCCATGATCCCAGTTAATTTACAACATTTTAAAAATAATGTAACAAATCTTTTGCCTACCCTTTCTTGTTAAGAGGATCTTATGCTTTTGCCTACTGAAGTTATAAGCATCTTCCTATTCCGCAAGGTTACATAACCTCAACTGTGTCACTCAGAAAATGCCTTTGTAATTTTCCAAGAACCAAATTCAAGTGCAACTACATTCCCCTGCAGTCCTGGGTGCTAACCTGTTCCTGTCACACAGCCTCTAGATTGACACAGCTTGGAAAAAAACTACTCAGGTACACACAAACCATTACTCCTGACAAAAAGTAAGCAAATGTTTTACAACTGCAGATAATTTCCGCTGCAGCATTTTTGCTATGTAATGCACATTTCCATTTCACAGTGCAAGCAGTAGAGGCTGTGGAGGCTGTGTTAACAGAGAATCTATGACTTTTCAACAGTAGTTTTAAGATAAACCATTGTATTTGCAAAACAAAAAGAAGCATCCAGAAATCCATATAAAGAGAATTCAGTTAGGAGGTTAGTTCTACATAGAATGCAGGGGAAAAGTGAAATCAAAAGAAGCAACAGCCGTAGTATAAACATAATTCACAAAGCAGGCAAACTGATGTAGCTTTCCACCAAGAACAGTAACAGAAGTCTTTAGCACTTGTAAAATCTAGACAATTAAATTAGGTGTCTAAAATATCTTTCACTTTCTCTGACTGTAGAGATCCCATTTTAAGCACAGTTTAAATCGAATTTTCATGGTCCCCAAATGTTAGTGTGGGGATAGAATTCTCTTCATACATGGATACACATTTTGAAGCTGTTTAGATGTTTTGCTCCAGCTACTTTTAGTACAAAATGTTTTGAGAACCTCAGTTCTGTGTTTGATCAGGAGTGTTTAGCTACGTTAAGTCTAATCTTAGTCAATTTATGGAAGATGCCTTCTGTGACTCTTTCTGAACTACATATTTAGTATACGGTGGTTTGTGATTAAGTTGAAGTTTACACAATGACCAAATTTAAACTTCTAAACCTGTCATTCTGTTTAAGTGGCTCCACCGCTCTGCATCTCTTACCAGTATGTAAAAACAGTCCCTCTTCCTCTCATCCAGTACCTATTGCAGCCTTAACATCCTGAACATGGCTGACCACGGGGTTTTAATACATAGTATTTCAGAAAAACACAGAGATAAGGAAGAACTCCTTTCCTAGAGAAAATAATGTGTTGTCTTGGGTAGGACAGCTTACTGTCTCTGTGTTCAGAGAGGTGAAGTGCTCCTCCCCTACCCTGCAGAGTGAATCGCAATGGTCATTTTGTAAGACTCCTGTGTCTCTTTGCTATCCACCTGGTGACAGAGATGTAATTATCAATCTGAGGGAGAACGTAGAAGTATTTTAGTAGGTAAGGGTGAACTAAGGAAAGCATTTTAGAACGGGTCATAGGATATCGCTATTCTGCTTTGCGGCAGGAGGTGGGTGGGAAGGGGGCTCCTTCAGCAGGTGGCAACGACAGGCTGCGGGACCGGGGCGCTGCCGGCGGGGGGCATCGACACCGGGGGACCGGCCCGGAGACCTCCTACCCCCGGTCAGTCCTCACTGCCCCGAGGGCAGTTCTGCAGGCTCTGAAGAAAGTGGGAAGAGCCCGGTGCTGGTAACGAGGTTCACTGATGCTCCAGACAAGGTGAGGTGATCAACCAGGTCCAGGGTCCAGCCACGGAGTCCAGGAGCAGCAGAGATGCAAGTGGGCCTGGAGACAAAGCTCTAACATAGGTCCAAGGTCTCCCTATGATGCAGGGCAGGAAAAAAAGGATACAACACAGGACAAGGGTCCATCCAGGAGTCAGGGACGGAGAGAGGACTGAAGACAAAGTACAACATCCAGCCAAGGGGTTAATCCAAAATATAACCTACCAAAAGCCTAGGTCCAGAGATCATCTAGGGAGTTATGAAGAGAGAGAACTGAAGACAAATCACATCGCTCAGGCCTAAATGGATGTTAAATGGAGCTCCCAGGCAGAGGATATGGGACTCCCAGGTGAGACTGGTCAGACCACTTAAGGCCTATTGGCCATGACACTAAAACAGACTACACACAGCAGTTCTCTTTACAGAGATACGTACTCAAGCTGTGTTCTCACTTAAGTCTCTGAATCACATGGCTATGAAAAGCATTTCTGCAACTGACCATAGAGGTGCAAAATCACATGTAGCAGAGAGATAAATTATTTTTTTTGATACACAGTTTGCAAATGCAAGCAACAATACTGCAGCAATGGGAAAACTTTGACTATAACAAACGTCAGAAGAGCTGAGATAGGTGTATCATACACAAACCCTAGACTTTTCCTCAGTTCATGTACGCAAGTTCCATTCAGACTGGCAGATGACTTCTATATCACTGGACTATCTAGCTCCAGAAATAATGCTGATCTGACTGTATTTATTTGCTCAAAGCTGGTTCAAGATTTCCGAGCCAGGGAAGAATGCATCCTGTCTTCGCCCTCCCACAGAATGCTGACTAAATAGTTAACCTCATCCTTAGCTCCAGCAGACAAAAATCCTCAGTTTGGTGGTAGCAGCAGTGCAGATTTTAGGGCATGAAAGTAAGGGAAGGCGATGAGAGGTGTCAGTAGTCTTTAAATGGCATATATCTTTAACTGTATAAAGAAGAAATTGGTCTTAGGAGTCAAAAGAGCATCTTACCTATGTGTTTGGCACTGGTGCACCTCCTTCTGCAATATATTGAGCTGTGAGAACCACTGTGCAAGCCACTGAAAACTGTAATATCATTATAAAGTTGGGGGAACCAGTTCTGCACAATGAAACCAGGTGAGGCATGCAATGGATTTATGGGAAAGCATGCTTAATCTTTTTTTTTTTTCTCTAGTACTATGAATTTAATCTATTGTATGTTTTTGAATGTAAAAGTATGCTATGAAGACGTCTTCACTGAGTTTTCCATGCTGACACCCTGATTCCTTTCTTAAAATAATGCTTTATTTAGATTTGCCTTACAACCTTTTCAGCCTTTGGCAGACCATGTTAGAAAAAAAGTAACACAAAAGAGAACATGTTACTTGCATTTGGACTTACTGCCTATATTAGGCTTCGTGGGAATTAGCTTGTCTGCAAAAGCCATATTGTGTTGGGCCTGCAGTACCATACAAATATAAATATACTGCTTCTAGGTAGAGGCAAATATTGCATAATCCTGGGCTGTTGTATGCGCACGTGATATCTAGAGTGGATGCTGTCACTGCTGTTTCTGTGTTGCACCTCAATACACATTGAAAATAGAGTGTGTTGATCAAACCAATCTGTTCACCAGCCCTAAAATTATAAGATTTGACACTAGAATTTTGGATTTTGTCAATTAAGTTGGCTCTGTGAGCATCAAGGAAGAAGCAATCCAAGTATTGTAGTTTTGTGTTGCAACTGAATCATTGGCTTGCATGTTGTTAAAAAGAAAAAACTAAACCCCTCTGTGATGATTCTCTTTCCTACCATAAAAAGAATACCCTCTCCTCTTTTCCAGTTATGATCAGCAGTGCATAAATAGGTATGTCTGCAAATATTACAGTTTTTTGCTTTAGAACTGATAGTTTAGATCTCTGTACTGGATTAGCAGCTCGGTCTTCAGAACTGCTGTGCCTGTGTTGGGAACAGATCTGCAGATTAGATTAAATTACTGAAGATTAAACTGACTATTTTTTTATTTTTTGCTGTTTTTACTGGTAGATGAGTGAACTCACAGTCTTCTGCACCTTTGAGCAGGAGTTTGTAGATCAGTGATCTCAAGCCCTGAAGCTCAGGGCTGTGGAGAATGTTTCAGCATGCCAAACACCACTATTTGACATTTGCATTTTGCTTTGATGCATTAGAAGCCACACTGTGAAGACAAGTCATCCTAACTGAGAAGGCACAACAGGTTGAGTGCTGTGTCAATGTTTGTGACTTGGTTGCTGCTCTTTCAAAATGAGTTTGTGTCAGTGTCCTAATACCTATACTGTTGAGAAACATGCAGTCTGGCCTTCTTACCCCTCTTGAAATGAGCATGCAAATGACTAAACAGCAGAATGTCTGACAGAGATACAGCTTCTATCACTCGTTACTGGGAGCACCAATACTTCACCAGAGGTATAGCTATTAGGTGGGCACTAGCAAAATTATACTGGTGTTCACATGCTAGACACCATGGGAGAGTTCACCATGCTGGTTCCCCCTTGTCTTTATGAGGTGTAAAATACATCCTCAGTCCAGAGCCTTCTTATCCCTTTTTCTGTTGATGGTGGTAGCAGGAGCACTGACTTAGTGCTTTTGTCTGCAAACTAGGGAGCATTTAGTTCTTTCTTCTCCTAATTCTTCTATAAGGTTTTCAAGCCAACTTTTACTAATGATTCATATAGTCAAAATTCTTTCCAAAGCTCTCAGACACTAACTTCTGAAAAATCAAAGTTTGCTTTAATTCCTCTGCTTTATTTACTTCTGAATAATCATGCAGTGTTAGTTCTTTTACTTTATTCAATTTAAGGAAAAAAGAACAAAACAACAACCAAGTGGCTTACAAGCCACTTAAGTCTAATTATTTAAATATCTTCTGAAATTGCTTCCTGTGGCAAAACTCAACAGGAAGAAAAGAAAGGGGGAAATACTGGCTGCTTTGTTCTGACTACAGACAATACACAAAGCATGCACTACGTACTCCCAGGAAATGAAAGGCTTGACCAGAGTCCACATCATGTGTCCTTACTATATAGTAGTTCTCTATCTTCCACTGGAAGGATAAATATCACACTTAGAGGCAACACTCAGAATAGTTCAGTGATTCTAGGAGAAGCTGTGAAGAAAACATAGCTTGATCCTAATACCAGTCTCAAACACAACACAAAAAAACCCCAACCAAACAAAGAACATAAACAACAAAACCCAAAACACAAAGCAGAAGAACAAAAAAAAAAAAATGGGCTTTTATGTTTTATTCTAGAAAAACTGGAGTTTTTCATTGGCTGAATAATAATGAGGCTTTGATTGTTCCAAAGACCTAATTGTAAAGCAAAGGCATTTTGTTCTTTTTTTCGAGCTACAACAACTAACATTTTCTATGGTACTTTTCCTCTTTGCAGTTTTCCCATTATAGAAGTAGCTATATGAAAGCAGAAGCAGCTCAAAATTGCTGGAGTTTCACCTGGAGAACTGCTGATGCTGTGGTATCATTTCAGCCCTTTAACCATCAGACTGTCATCATCTCCAGACTCAGTTCTTAAAGTCTTCCTGTCCTGGACTGATGGACACAGGCAGCAGCATTTTTGACTTTTCATTTATCTCAGTTAATTACTACTACCTTCAATCTATTTCCTATTGCATTAAGGTTTATGCTCTCCCTTCCATAGCCTGACCTACTGCTCCTTACTCGTATCTGAATAGAATTGTTCTCATTACCCTTTTGCTAATATTACCAGTACAGAACACCTTGTTAACTGAACAAGATTTTATGATACTGGTTAAATTTCTGTGCAGACACGTTCATAAGCACAGGCTGTCTAGACCTGAGAGATTTAAGATACAATTGATCTGACAATTTAAGGGGGCATTCCTCCAATTCTGAAGATTTGAAATTTGGGACACTACATCAAACCACGCTAACTAGGTGCTGATCACCGCAAACCTTCAGGCATGTGGTCCTGTTTTACAGATTTTCTTTTCCAGAGGAAATCATAGCAACTGTTAATGACGGTAACATCACATTCTTCTCCTGCAATTAGGTTGTGGCATATTATAAAAAGCACCCTTGAATATAGCTTTTACAAGATAAAAAGCACAAAGGACCAGAAAGGGGATGTTTTTTCAGATATCAGAAAAGCCTCTTGCTTACAACCCTGAAAATAAATCACTGCTGACAAGTCCTGCAGCTGTCACACAGGTGGGATATGAACTCCTCATTCTCTTGCTATGTTTCTTTCAGGTGAAGACTTACCCAGTAGTTCTCTGGATTAGCACACATTTTTGGGAAGGGTGCCTTGATCTACTTTGTTACTTAACTGAAATCTTTCTTTGCATTGTCAAAAATAATCAGTACTGATAGTCATCAGAGGGATAAGGGGGGCACTCCCAAAGAGGGGGGAATGACTGAACGTATATGTGTGCCAGCTAGTGCAGGTGCCTGCATGTGTACATGTCTCCATATGCTGGCTAAAACTGTTGAGCCCTTTTAAATCTAGATATAACTAAGACTCCAGGAATCTGCTTGGTGGGTATTAATTATATGTAGAATTTTCTGTGTCTAGGGCAGAAAGTAAACTTCTCTATTCTGGAGAAATAATAAAAACCCTGGAGAGTCAGTGGGACCTGCCTGTTTTTGATTAAAGCTCATTTGTGCCATTCTTGCTTTTCACCTTTCTCCATTAGATCAGCTTAGCCACTTAATCTTGGAATAAACTTTTGTTAAGATTAAAGCAGTACGTGGGGCTTAGTTACTGCAAAATAGAGAGTAATGGCAATTAGGGACTATAAAGAACAAGGCCCACTGCCTGATTATCTTTGAATAGTGCAATTATAAATTCTGATGAAGTCAGGAACCATTTGAAGTCATCAATACCATATTAAGAAGCAAAATTACTTTTTTTAACAATAATTGTTTATCAGAAACTGTTTATCAAAAACTGTTTATCTTCATGTTTATAAAGAATCATACACAGTTTCAAAATAATGATTGATTTTAAATCATGGTTCAGCACATTGCAAATATTGCTGCTTTCAAGAGACAAAATATTCCCATAGCTCTTCCTGAAGGAAACCATCAGGTCTGCTCCTGCTTCCTTAGACTAGGGAGTTGCTGGTCTTCTGTTGCTGCCAGGAGGTTAATTTAGGGAAGGGCATGGGCATGCGTTTCCTGAGACAGCTGGAGCCAATCAGGCCTTGCCATGCCTGTAGGGATAGTTTTTCCTAGACAGAGGAGTTCGTCAGTTTTTTGGGTTTGTTTTGTTTTGTTTTTAAAGTACAGAAATTGAGGGTTTACCTAAAAAAAGACACGTTTGTAATTGCACAGTCACCATTTAAGCCACTTGAGAAGAGTGTGTTGGGAGGTGAGAGGACGGCACAAAGGATTTTGTAGGCAGTATTCCTCAGGAAAGGTCACTGATCATTCTAATGTTTGATGAGTCTATTACTGTTGGAAAGCTTCAGTAGTTCCGCAGGAATCAAACCTCCTGTGGTATCATTGTCACACAAGGTACAATAGTCAGTACTGCTGAAGGACACATTTGCTATCTCCAAAGATTCCTGAAGCATAAGGAAGTTACCTTTTCCATGCTGTGAGTGAGAAGGCTCATTTCTTCCCATGCTAGGGCTCTCAAGGTTGGCTTTAAGTATGTCAGAGATTTTCAGGCCAACTGTATCATCAGCATGATTTTGTGCAAACAATAGTCCCAGTCTCACTTCCATCTCTTCTGCTCTTACATACCTGCTGGGGACATACTGCTGGCTTGGCCGTGAGGCAAATACAAAGTTTTCTTCTGCAGCAACCAGATTTGTCTTTTCCATGGGTTTCAAGGAGATCTGGGAAATCAGTTCTTGGGCATTTAGATCAGAAACTCCATCTGCAGTCACTTTATTTGAGTCGCTGGTCTCTTCTCTTCTGAGTTGACTACAAGCCTCATTAGGTCCAACCCAGTCCTAGTGAAATGATCAATAAGTTAATAGAATCACAGAATAGTTTGGCTTGGAAAGGACCTTTAAAAGCTCATCTGGTCCAACCCCTTTGCAGTGAGATCTGCAACTAGAGCAGGTTGCTGAGAGCCCTGTCCAAACTGACTTTGAGTGTTTCCAGGGATGTGGCTTCTTCCACTCTCTGGGCAACCTGTTCTAGTGTTTCACCACCCTCATTGTAAAAAATTTCTTCCTTAAGTTCAGGACATTTTGCTTGGAGTTGAAATTTGCAAAATAACTTTTTATATGGCTTTAGCACAATTTGGTGCAAATCTACTGGAAAAGTTAGAGTAATAGGGTAGAGAATCTAGCTGCTAATTTCAAAAGATTTCACAAGAATTTTTCAAGATTTCACCTCTAGAGTATACTGCAAGCTGCTTGTATTGCTTTGGCTTTGCAAAGACAGGGTGCACCTCCCACGTTCAGCATGGATAGGGAGTGAGTGACTGGAGGGGTTTTATTTCTAAGGAGAGAGAAGCTGGACTGAAGTCACTGGTGTGGCTAGTAAGTGGAGGCAGGAAACTGAGAAACACTAAACTCCTGGGAAGACCAGAGCCATACTCTGTTCAGAAGCTAGAATGATTGATCCCTATCCTCCCCCCATGAACTGAGGATCATAAGAAAGAAATGAAACTTATTTCTTACCTTAAAATTCCCATTGTGCAAATTATAGAGTGGCTGAAAAAAAGCAGCTGGAGTGGGAATGTTAAAGCAGGAGAGGCTTTTTGCCCTGAAGTGAGAAAACAACACTGTATTGTCTTAATGATATAGCACACTGACTAGATGAAAACCCCACACTTAATGTTAGAAAGACTGCACAAGGAACCCATTTCACATGGTTCCCGACATCTCACACAACTGTCTGCTGCCTGTGCATGCATTTAATGTTTCTAGCCCCAAGTGCAGTTTTAAAAGTTTCTGAGGAATGCTATAATGCTGCAAACTCAATACTAGTCTATTACTCATTACACACACGGAACCATTTATGCATTTGTTTAGCAACTTATTTGATCTAAACCACTGTTTCTGGAAGTGTTTTAGAGAGTCCTAGTTTCATTACATTTAGAAAATTCTGCCAGGCATCCTAATCCCTTTATTAGAATCTATCTTGTAAAAATATTTTATTATATGTACATCGTGCCTTCTGCTTCTCCAAGAGTGACATGTATATGGATCATAATGATATATGTCAAGGCAGAAAAGGAAAAGGTAGGGGATTTACCTTTGCTGTGCCAGCATAAAAAATTGCAGAGGATGGTTGAACCAAGGTTCTAGAAACACTTTTTTTCTGTGTACAACTTGATCCCAGGACCTAAGAAACACTGAATCGGAGCCAGTGTTTCTTGCCTATATTGATATTTTACATACTGACTGCTGCCAGGTATGTCACACATAGCTTAACAATGACATCAGTTTAAACACTTTTATGGATTGCTGAGCACTTTTAATTAAACTTAACAAAAAGTCCCCATGGGGTTAAATTTCTTTAATGCCACGAGACCTTCAAGATTGACCTTTAGCTGAGTTTGGGTGCCAAAAAAGACACATTGGTCTCCTGAAGGATTATGTAGTGGATCATTAACTATCATCAGCCAAGGAACATTTCATGTCCCAAGACTGTCAAATAAACTTTTGAAAACAACTGAGTCTGTGCAGCAGAAACAGGAAGCAAAAGGATACTTGATTTACTATCTTCAATCTGTAAAGATCAAGAGAAACTTAAAGAAAAACTATAACATACCTTGAAAAAAGCTTGCAGGTCCAAACTAAATAAAGTAGAGTGCCAAAACTCAGAGGAATGAACAAGAACTGCATAGTTCTGGTATTTAGGACCTTTTCAGACAGCTTTGGTACACCTAGGAAAAGAATCAGCACAAAAATAATTAATAAAAAATCTGGAAGTCAAGGTAGAAACCCAAATAACCAAGCAATGCAAATGAAGCAGAGCTTCTAAAGACCTCAAGGAAAGTGATTTGGCTATGAAAACTTGAAGGAAGCTAGTTGTGATTTCAAAAAGCTTCATTTTACCAGGTATCTTAATTTTTTTTGGAACATGGTCATGAAAAGACATTAATTAATAAGTAAAAACAATGTTCTTTGTACCTGTTCTTTGAAACACTGTTGTCTGGCTCCACTCACTCCACTGACTATAGTATGAATCCTCACTTTCAGAAACTTTGCAGCGAACTCGTGCAATGTAAGTAATGTCACTGCGAAGCTCTGTGGCTTCAATTTCTATCTGTGGCAGTGAACTGGGTGGTGTCTTGTTCAATGCAATCTGCAAAGTATTACAAAGAATTTCTATTAACAAGGCTGGGCAAAGGGATGGTGTTTTAAATACTCAAGTCTCTCCCTCCCCACACTTTTTCTTTTCCAAATCCTCTTTTCTTGGATGCAAGAAGAGGGCCTGTGTGATGATGGATAACTTCTGAATGCAGTGTTCAGAAGGTTTGTTATCTTCAATATTGATGTTTTATATAAAATCTTTCAGCTTTGATGTGGAACACCAGAAAGACCAGCTTAAAACAGTCAGCCACCAGAAGGCCCTAAGCTGAGTGGCAAGGCCATTGCACCCAAAGAGCAAGGCAGTATCAGCATGTGCCTCCTCCACTTACCTCCCAGGACATGCTATACTCCTTATACTGCAACTCACACTGAAGAATTTCAACAAGGTACCAAGGTACACTCCACCATATCTGACACTTGCTGGCAGTGACATTGCTCTGGATGCTCAAAGGTGGATCAAGTTTTACTGCAGTAGAGAAGCAGACATGTGATAGAAAGCTGACTAACATCTTGGAAGATAAAGCTGAGTTTAAAGAGTGATACTAAGACCAGCAGTAGACCAAGTTAGCATACAGGATAGGTGAGAACAACTACAGAACTGACATAAATTAATGATAACTCAAATAGTTATCATAGCTGGGGATAGTCCTGTGAGCAAAAAAAAAAGGATGTCACATTCTGCTCTTCCAACATACCAACTAATACAGGCTCTGAGATTTTGAATGCTAGAGCATTTCTCTGACGTACCAGGCCATGGAACATTGATTTAGATGCATGACTTTGATTCCTCATGACTTCGATTCCTCATTACTTCATTTATTAGGAAAAAATAAAACAACTGTAGAGGCAATCCAATTTTACATTATCCATGGCAGAAGAAAACATGATGCAGGCGAGAACTATACTTGAAAGGTGCTCCAGAGCCCACCCTCTTGGAAGTCATGGAAAAGTCAGAATACAGTGACACTAGGACTGCATCCTTACGGATCAAGTCCACACGGTGCACTCTGCAGGGATGGGCAGTCTAGCTTGTTTCCATTATTTTCCCTTGCTGTCTTTGGGATACCCTTATTTAGAGAGTGTATAAGACTTACCCCAAAGCTCCTAGGCAGAGCCTCAGCTCACAGCTGCCCTGGTTCATACTTACTGTGCTCGCGGGGATTGTACTCTGGAAAGGTAAGGTATGTGTGATTATGTCCAAAGAAGTTGCCTTGGAGAGAGACTCTATAACCATCTGTTTCCAGGATCTGGCTTGCTAAATGGATTGTGCAGTGGTACTGATTCTGCATGCTCACTCTGGCAGTCAGTTTGCAGCTGGCATTATGGCCCTTAGACCAGAGGCTAGAAGAACAAGTGCTTTTTAGTTTATGAAAGATGGGTGGCAGCTTAGCACAGCACCACAGTCTGGAAGAACATGAAACTCTTTAGTGCAGATAGCAGAGAAAGCAATGCTGAAGCTGGCTGGATGGCAGGGCTGAAGAAGGAGGAGGGAGACACCTTCGTAACCTCACTGCTGAGAGCACCAGACCTCCCAGGGACTGCACACAAAACCCAGTACCTGTCCCCTGCTCCCTCTGAAAGTGAGCGGGCTGAGAATTGTTGCTGCCGGGAAAGCAGATGGTGTAAGAGGGTAGGAGTAGGTGGATAGTTAGTTAAAAGTGCACAGCACAGAGCTAACAAGTTGTACACTGCAGCCCCTTTCACTAAAAACAAACCAGTACTGACAGCAAAACATGTCAAATTTTGGGTTGTTATTTGGTTTGTGTTGTTTTCGTGGGTTTTTTTTTTTGTTTGTTTGTTGGTTTTGGGTTTTGTGGTATTCACAAGCTTCAGCCCAGAGTAACAGGATGAATGACAGAAAACATCATCTTGGGGAAATAGCTCCAAGTAACAGTCTTCTATTATTAAATTACTTAATGTAGTAATTTATTAGCTAATTTTTCATGTTGCATGTGACTCCACACATGGGGCACCACAACACACATGGGGCACCACAACACACATGGGGCACCACAACACACATGGGGCACCACAACACACACAAGTGGGATACCACAGTTTATCAGCTTGGCATTTTTTAACAGATTTAAAATCCATTATCACTAAGAGTTAGGCTATTTCTGACTTAACCTTACCAGTATACATGAGCCATCTAATGTCAACATCACTTACTCTCATGTAATAATTCACTAGTTATTAGTAGTCAAGATGACATTATTATATAATCTAAACACATTACTCTCAAATGCTTAATATCCTATCACATAGAAAACTATTCACCTGATTTCTTCTGCTAGAGGAAAAACTTTTCACATAATATTCTAAATCTGTTATTAAAGCTTATAACTCATTGGACCTTGAAAATCCTTTTGTGTATATATATATATATATATATTACCTCATTTAGATTAAACCACTAGGGGCTTGATTTTTCGGCAACAAGACAAGAGGTGATAAGAAATTAATTAGGCTGCTTCGTGGAGGATGGGCTCTGGAAATCCCTAGATCATGGGGAGCTGAGAATGGGATGCAAAGGCTCTCTGTACTGAGAGGCCTCTGCCAGAAGGGGAAACTGGATGGACTGCCCTAAGCCGGTATGAAATCATTCAGTGTGTGCTGGAACTCTGCTGCACCCCCTGAGGCTGTGGGCCTCCAAAGGGGTGCAAAGGTAGCAGCTTCTAAGGCAGACAGAGTACAGGGCGACAAGCTGGCAGGGCTAGCTGTGCCACAGGTCTCCTGCTGTGGAAGGACTGAAGCCCACAGCTGGGCCACATCTCTGCTCCTCTGTGCCATCCTGCCCATGCCAGGAACAGGACTGCCACAAACAGCTCTTGGCGTACAGCTCTTACTTGGTGAAATGCAGGTGGAAAGGTCCATTGCCCACAGGCTCCTCTATTTCCCACACACAGGTCACGGTAGTCACGTAGTTATTCAGGCAGCTCAGGCTGCCAGGGAACTCTACAGAGAAAGGACACCAGAACTGATTTGTGTACCACCTGATGAGGCTTTGCTCAGTACATCAAATGCATTACTCGCCAGTGCTTCCATTGCTGACGCCTCATCTACCCTTCTTCATGAAGTTCTTCCTCTCTTGTACCACACTTCACTGCATGAGATGAATGTAAGATCATAGGACAGGGACCTTGGGCAGAGGCTACATTTTTTTTTTTGCTGCCCAGCTGGTCCAGCATATGCTCAGTTCCCTAGGCCTGGCATTGGCAGACAGCTGTACTGATTCCTGGGAAATGTCACTCACAAGATCTTATGATGTTATGATCTTATGATCACATGTTCTAGGGTCTGTGAATGAAAAAAGAACACATCCATGTGCTCTCTTTGAACATGGGACAAATCCTAGATCTCCTCTTACCTGTCCCTCTTCCTCCACCAAAGAGCACCATGGCAGTGATGCACAGCAGGAGGCCCAGCTGCCACACGTCTCCAACCATTCCAGAGAGTCTCTAAAACAGAACAATTGTTAGAAGCAGTTTTGTCAGTATTTGTACCAGCAGGTTGAAGCTTTAGCTACGTGATTCTGCCAGCCCAGACACAAGCTGACCTCAATTGTTAGACAGGGCACCATCTCAGCTATATCGTTTCTTCTACTGGAACTGTTCATCTCATGGCAGTAAATAGTAAATAGGAATCTAAAGCACCAGCTGCCTGAAAGAAAATCTTTCCTGACATTTGATGTGCGTGTGTGTTTGTGTGCGTCGTTGTGTGTGTTCCATCTTTCCTTCTTCCTGCATTTTTTGGCATCTGCTTTATGGTAATTTAAGAGCAGCAGAGAGTCACAGTGGGTTGGAAAAAACATTTATGTTTCCCCGTATCCTGTTTCTGACTAACCAAAACCAGATGCTTGGAGGAAACTGGAGCAATAGAAGGAGCATAGATGCTCCTCTCTGAGAACGTTCACAGCCTCCAGACATTTGCACCTTAGGGGCCTCCTGGAGCAGACATAATTTCTGCATATTTAAGGCTTCAATAAATTTTTCTCTCATTAGCTTGTCTGTCAGCAGTAGTCACGTGCTGAAAGCTATCTACACCACAAACACTGCTGTCTGCCTTTAATGATGGTTCTTTTCTTCCTTGAGGCAGTAAAGTAACTGGTCTCTTGCACCTTCCCTTTCTCTTCACTAGAGGAACAATTGCTTGAAATGCTAGTGTCACAGAACTTTTGAGCGGACCTTTCTTCAAGCCACTTGGAGTTGTCCTGAGCTAGTGTGAAAGGGTTTGAGTTCAGAAACCGAAGCTGGGATAGAAATGGGTGTTCCAGCCTACCGATTTTTTTTTGGTTTTGTTTTAGAAGTTCACCTATTTCATACCTGAAAAAAACTGAGACCTATCATAGTTCTCTCTCAGACACACAAACACAAGCAGCTATAATTCCAGGTCGACAACCAAATTGCTCATGTATAGTACGGGAATCTTAGGATCATATTTCCTTCCCATATTTCCTTGCCGTAAAAGAAAATTCCAAAAGCCAGAAACAGAGGGATTAGCTGATAGGCTCCTGGTAAAAGCACTAACTGGGGATATAGAACACTTAGGGCCTAGGCATTACGCCAATTTACTTAGGGGTTGTGTGGGAATATTTGAAGTGTGTCTTCTGAAATACGGAACACTATCTCTGTACAAGGTTATGCTGGACTCCCTCTCTTCCTTTTTAACCAGAAACTCTGTGCTGTAAATTCTTTCTTGATGAGGTTTTAATTTACTTTTTCATCATTTAAAACTATACTTTTTCACAAAAAGTTTCTGATTTGATGATTTTCCAGCAAAGCAAGTTTAATGTGAAGAATCCTGAGCTGATCTATTCAACAATAGATGGTGTTTTTTAAGATGCTTCCAGTTTGCAGTATTTGCCATTACCTTAACACAGCAAACAAGCCCAGCACCTCTGCAGGTAACGTGCTGCTCTAAGGAGCCCAAGAGTCGGCCTGGAACCTAGAAAACATGGAGTGAGTTTGTAGACCGAGACCACTAATAAGTATAGACAAAAACAGTTACTTGAAAAATTAAAAAAACATTGGAGGAATAAAATTTGCAGTGCTTGCCCAGCATGGACACTGAACTAAGCTCTAGGGCTGGGCTAATGAAAGGCTGAGAGAATGTTCTGTCTTGAAAGAACTTGGCTTATTTATTGCAAAAAACACAACCAAAATTTGCTAGGGGTTATGATCTCTTTCAGAAGAAGCTGGGGGAAAGGGAGACAGAAGTGTCAGGATAGGAGAAACATTAAGTACAGCATTAGTGCAAGACCAAATGGGAACAGCCTGGTCATAGAACAAGTTTGTGGTTTCTAACCAGCAAAGGGTCTGAAGTAGTCCTGGATAGGAGTGAGTGAGAAAGAGCCTATGCTTAGCAAGGATTGTGAAATTTCAATAATTAGGATTGTTTTATTGAAGGGATTTAATGATTTATTTGATGGCTACAGTAGCAGGAGCTGGACTCCACGACCAAGTGTGTCCTTCCAGTCCTAGATTTCACAAAGCTAAACAGCAGTATCCACACATCAACCTCTTTCCTGTAATTATGCATGCTTAACATGTCCTGATTCTGAATTAAACAGTAAAATAATTGCAGTGTTTCAGAAACTGATCAAGATAAAATAAATCTTTCTGGCTTCTACTTCACCACCTCTTCATTTATGGGGTTTTCGTAAATATCCTGTTTTGCTGCAGACCTTCTTCAGCGTGGGGGTTGTTGGTAGGAAGTGTTACCATTAGCTGACTATATAGCTGAGGGACCCTGACAGTCATGAAGTCTCTCCTGCTATCATTCTAATCAGGGTTGCATATTATCTCTGTGATAAATTCAGTAAGACTGACTAAATATGAAATAGAGAGCACTGCATTAGGTAGAATTACACATGTGTTTACACGAACTTGTTTGGACACACAAACATAGGTCAAGATAACTAAACCAGGACAGAACACTTTGAGGTAATTGCTACTACTCCCCCCTGCCCCACAAGAAGCTCTTTGTACAGTTCTGCAATATTTGAAACATGTCAGACATTTCCTGTCTCCCTAGATTACCTGAAAACAAATGCAGCATGTTAAACACAAATTTTTGTGTTAGAAGCCATGAATGTTAGTCATAAGTAGGTTGTGGAACACTGAATTCTGAATGGCTTATCAGAAAATTATTTGGGGAAATAGCACATAACCTGCTGCAGTACAGGAAGGCAATCAGAGGAGGTAACACACAGGCTTTGGATACATAGCAATTAAAAGGAATTTTACTGCAGCTATGTGTAACATTCGGAACACCATTGTAAGTTCATTTCTTCTGTTGGGATCCATACTTTAAACAAAAAGTTGCTGAAAAGATGAAAATAGTTCTGAAAATGGCTATAAGAATGATTTAATCCTCGATAACTTTTCTCAGAAATGAGCAACTGAAGAGCAACTAAATCTCTTTAACTTAACCAAGGGAAAGTTGAAGTAGTAATTTCACACCAGTCATAAGTATCTTACATGGGAAGAAGATTTCAGATAGGAGAAGAGTTTTGTTTGGGGGGGTGTTTGGTTTTTTTTTGGTTGGTTGGTTTTTTTTGGGGGGGGGAGGGGTATTATTATTATTTTTTATTAATCTACTAGAGAAAGATGGAAAGGTTGGACTTGATGATCCTAGAGGTCCTTTCCAACCCTAATGATTCTATGATTAAGCTTTTACCGAGGGTTGATACAATTAGATAGAAACAAAGTAATGCAGCCATGCCTTTACCCTGCTCTCCTGTGGTTCCATCAGCTGTCTCTATTTCCCAACAGTAATTTCAAGTCATTTTAACCACAATTTGTACAACAGAGATTTTCAAAATGCTCCCAACTGCTTATCAACAGAAAGAAAGGTGATTATTATTCCTGTATCTGTTTGTACTGCTAGACATCCATATTCAAAATGGTGGCTAACCCCCACATTTGGGATCTAAAACACACAATAAAAAGATGGTCTTTGCTTTTAATAATTTATAGGGTAAAATAAATTATTTTGTAGATACTCTGTGAGGGGAACTAGTACAAGAATGTGACAGCACAGTGTCTGCATGTGGATAGCTTAGATATCATCTGGGCTTTAGCAACTCAGCAAAACAGAGCTTTAAGGAGAATTTTGAAGAATACGGTTGAGGTAGCTCAAGAGAATTGTAGGCAGCACCTTCAGTGTGTAAGCAGTAGAATGGAGGAAGATTAGGAGGAGTTGATTTGATGAGCTAGTGGGAGGTGTAAGCTGGCATCATAGAAAGAGTTGATTTCTTGATATGGAGGTGAGAGATGAGATAAGGCCAAGGAGAGGCTGTCAGTGACTTTGAAAGTGGGCAAAAGAAGCTTATGTTCAATGGGATAGATAAGAGGGAGATAGAAGAATTCTGTAGAAAAATATCATGGGTTCAAAGCAACAGACACAAAAGCAGGACCTTTGCATCTCTGAACTTTGGGTGACTACAAGTAAAACAAGATCAGCTTTACAAAGGCCTGATACAACATGAAATTGAAGTGTCATACAAGAGCATGAGCAACGATTTCATGTGGCCATGTGTGCATCAGATTCTTCAACATGCCTGGGTACCTTTTGATACATATAGTGATATCATATGCCAGCCAACAGCAGATAGCCAGGACTCCTAGGTTCTACCCCACCCCTGCCATCAGCTTTTATATAGAGTAGATTTTCTCATCAGTGCAATTTTTCCTATTGCAGCTCACTTGTATGGTCTGCTGTGCTCACCCTAGTCAGGAGCTTCAGGCTCTGATTGGCAGTAGCTCTAACTGTTCCAAAGCATGCTCTGCTCACCCTCCCTCCCACAGCACTGAGTGGTACACAGGGGGAGCAGGCACAGCAGACCTGGGCCCTTGAACACTCTGTTTCCATTCCTTACATCTTAGCAATTAGTCATAAACAGCCTGCTCTCCCTTGGCCAAAACGCCTTCCTTTGCCTGTCTCTTTCAGAAGAAGCCCCAACAGGCACTAGAAAGGCAGGGCACGGACTTGCGCCTATGAAGTAAAACAGTGACAGGGAATAGTGCATCTGTACCAACATGCACATCGTTCCTTCCATTAAGGTTAGCCCCAAGTGCTCATTCTCCAGACTGATCCATTGTGCTACTGTGATTGTTTATCATGGGCACTCCTTCAATCATCCTTGCCTACAAGAAAATATTTTGTATGTCCTTTAAGAAAAATTAACTATAGATTATCTACCTCTTGATTACCTAGGCCTCTAAGCACGTGACTGACAGAAGCATGTCAAGGGGATGCACACGATCAGCATGCGAGCTGCTGGAGAAAAGGAAGTAGTAGTAGGATTTCCTCATCCACAGAGTTTATCAGAAAGAACCCCATATAACCAGTCTTTTTCTCTCTTCATTTTTTGAGAGCCATTTTTCCACAATTTGATGCTCACAAACAGCTATGTACTTTTAGATTTGACAGTCTTGGATCCCAGAGGCTGAAAAATGGCTGCTACAAAGCATAACCACTACAATAAAGTGATATTGATACACACATATAAAAACTTATGTATGTATATACATACATTAGAAAGTATATTTTTGTCTGCAAAATCCCAAACATTGAGAGCTATTTTGGCTAGATTCATTTACATTCATCTGTTCAGTCAGAGAGGAGTACTTAAAAATCATTTGTTCAAGGTGGTGCTTCTTTCTAGCACAATCCATAGCAGAATTAATGCAATATTGTGTTTTTGTGCTCACCAAGCTAGCAGAACAAAAGAGCAAAGACACTTCTGGTGATTTTATTCTTCTAGGTTCCCAGTACAAGAAACAATATAGAAGTCCACATTTGAGTAAAGAAAATATTTTTCAATATCTTAGCTCAGTAGATGTATCCTATCATGACTTACTGGCGTGCATAGCATAAAAATATGTTAAACTGTCTTACCGGCTCAAAGGAAGCTTCACTTTTTGCACTGCTTCTGTCCCTTGATAGTTCAGGCTGTGTGGTTTGATGATCAGGCAGTAGCATCAGTGGCATAATAAAACAGAGCTTACTGTGCCCGATTTTAAAGATAAACTCAAGAACCAATGAAAAACTGCTCAGATTATCAGATTGAGTTAAAGTAGCTGCATCTGCAATTACTCATTAGGGATGGAGGAACTGAGGAATTTCTGTTAAAGGGTTAACATTTAAAAGGCCAAGTAATTTGCTGAACATAAAAGTACCTTCCTGCAGCATTTATAAAAAAACGACCAACAGAAGAACTCTTTAAGTGACCTAAAATGATTTCCTAGCCCTGTCTGGATGTGGGGTGAGACTGCTTCCATCCAAGGACTCTGCCCAGCTGTGCTCAGACACCTGAGGCACCCCTCAGCTGCCCCGTCCTATACTTCCTCTGCAGCCTATTGCTACATTCTGCTCTAAGGGGCAAATTTGGAAGCAAAGGCAAATGAGCATTGCAGGTGCTTCCATGTCCAAATCCTGGAGTGTATAAGGAACACCTCTTTCCATGCTTAGCTGCAGTCAGGATCCATCAAGTCAGTCATGTACACAGGTCCAGTGCCAGAGAAGGGGAGGAGAGAAACAGGCAAAGCACAGACTAACAGTGTGCCAGTATTAGCTTCAGAGAAGAAGAGACAGGAAGTCAGGGGCTGTGCAGACAGAGACAGATGTTTCCAACTTGGTGCTACAGAATGAATTATGGTGTTTCTCCCCATACCTGCTTTTGGGCCTTCCCCATCCAGTGAGACTCCTGACAGCTCCCATAAGGCCCGATGGTTACCCATCTAAATATATATTACACTTTTTATAGTTACAACAGTCCCGAACAAGAGCAGAAACAGAAAGCCCCTAAAATGCAGAGTATCATTTAAGCAAATAACACCGGCTGCTTCAGACACATCCAGATACCTATAGTTTGCCTGCTGCAGCAGAAAAAAAATCTTGTTTCCTGCAAACACAAATTGTACCCCTGCATTTTCCCAGCCTACTGCTGCAGGTCACCATAAAGATGCTACAGCTGTGTGAGATGCACAGCTTTTACCATACCAGGGCAGACAGAAGAATTAGTACAAGAGTTATGCAGCAGTTTGGCTCAAGTGGCAAAGCACAAAGTTATTTTCCATTTCCTTCTGTATTACTATTCCAAAAGAGCAGTGTTTCTGTCAAGAACATCACAGCTCTCCACAAGTTGCCTTTTTTCATACTTCCCCATACCTTAGTGCTACTCAGCCCAAAGACCATTAATTGAACTCCTGCTCTCCAAAGGCCACTCAGACTCTTCTTGCATGTTTTCTAGGACCCACTTAACACCTGTCCCTCTGTCTCACAATTAGCTTCCATCAGGCGAATGGTGTTTCTCACCAAGTGATTTGTTTTAAGTTGCATCTACCTTGAAGTTATTTTTCCTTTGTTTTGTTCAAAGTGCTCCATTTGGACAGAGGTCCACTTTTTGTCTTCTGTCAACCCAGTACCAAACACATATGTTTTGCTATCTCCTCTGGTTTTGTATCACTATAGAGGCAAACATATCAGAGAAGCAGAGAGAAGCATCACATTACAGTGGAAGCTACAAGGACATGCAGCACTTGCTCTGTGATGCATTTCTTGGCTTGTACAATAATGCACATTTTTTCTGAGCCTGAAATAACCTCAGATAGACTCATATAGACTGTGATTTCTTTGTCTACCTGCTTCTATGCTTAGCTAGCGAACACACTATTAGTCTATCAGAGTAGATGGTCTTTATTATAGTCCAGGACCACTTCTGTATCCCAGTCATGCTGTTACTCAACGGTCTATGAGATCTGACCTCCCTCCTTTCCTCTGCTCGTCAAGTCCCCCAGTCTGTCCAGTGCAAAATCTTAAGTTCACTATCATGTTCCTGATTGCTGTGAATACTGTGCAAAGTGCAGCAGACCACATCCATCTAAGGGCTTTGTCTACATGGGTGATGCTCCTGTCATATTCTTACTACCTCATTCCACTGCTCAGTGCATGACTAACCTTTGCAAGGTAGGCAGAAGTTAGATCACCCGGTTACCTAAGCATGGCAGGAGTGGCTAAGCACATTCCCCTGCAGTGAAGGGCTTAGCCAGCCTATTTTGAACTCCATTCTTTCAAGCAGGTCTGCTTGGCCAAGCACTTAGACATCAAATACCTTTACCACTCTGCTACCATAACTCTTTCCCATGCTTCACACTGATGCCCAGGAATCTGCCACTGTGGGTTACTGAGGTAACAGAAGAGTGGAGTGAGACCCTCTAGAGACAGCTTGAGAGCAGGAGATGCTTCCCAAAACCCAACAAAACATGGACATGCAGTGCTACCACTATAATCCTGGGAAACAGTTTTTCCAAATTAGATATTGCTAGGTCAGGGACATTCGCAGTTTGCTGCTCGGAGTCACAGAAAAAAACAACACACCTCAAATCCCTCTGCATCCACAGTGTCAACAACTTGTTGGCCAAAAGCTTAATTATTACAGCTTGCTTCACTCTCCCTTATTTTAATATCTTTATGTCTGTGAAGTCTGTCTTCTAGGGTGACCAGAGGCAACTTCTATCCCAACATAGCACCAAACCACCACCTTCTACCAGACGTGCAGCTACACAGTGCATCAATAACAGAAATAGCTCCTTCAGCAGCTCTGGGGCCAATAATACTAACAGAAACCAGGAGTGCACAAAACTGAGTTGTAAAAGATCCTAGGAAAATAGGCAAGTTTCCCCTTCTCCCTTAAGCAGCCTGGGGCTAGTTACGACAATGTAGTTTTTGAAGCACATATAGTTGCAGGATGAAGCCACAGAAGACTGTGTTACAGACCATCAGCGATGCTTCTGCCCAGTACACATTCACAGACACAAACACGATGCAAGCAGACCTTGTAGGACAGTGTGGTCAGGCTCGGCTCATCAACAACGAAGTGGAGTTGTGTCGATCCTCTGCTGCCTCGTGGAGGGCAAGCAGGGTACTTGCAGCCCAGCAGCGAGGATGAGTAGGCACGGCAAGACCATACATCCCACAACTTCTCAGAGCAGATGACAGGAAAAATGGACAGTAAGGAGAGAAGGCACAAACCCCCCTGATATCTTGGAGTGGTGCCCGGAAAGCCCCTGAGCTAGGGGTATATCGAGAGAGTAATAATAACACGGGCAGAGCTAAGCCCTGTAGGTTCAAAATCAGCACAGCAGAGACCTTGACTGTTCTGAAGGATCGAACCAGGGATGTGGATGAAGAGAAAAGCTCTCCCAGCACTCCGGGTGAAAGAAACATCTTCCCTTCATTACAGTGCTCCCTCTTGTTTAGGGAGCTGTGGGGTTGGCTAAAGTCTTGGGTAAGAGATGGGGGAGAGGGAAAATAATTTACTGGTATCACAGCAATAACCAGTTATTACTGCATTGGAAACAGACATTGTTCATCACAAAGGTTCTCTCAATATAAGATCTTCTGGAGTCAAGCAGACCATGGGTTAGTAGCACTATGCCTACATAAGATGTAGGTCTTCACAATCAATATCAGTATTACAGTAACTTTAATTAGATAGCTTTAATAGATAGCAGAAATTGCTCAAACTTTGTGCTACTGACCTGTTAACTGCAGCAGACCAGGTCCAAGGCAGAAGACTGAGTTGCAAGCACACCCAGGTAGGACAACAATTCTGAAATTTCTACAGATTTTTAAAAGCTGCTCAATGTTTGAGTTAATTTTCTTGGAAAATGCTGGGAAAGAAGCTGATGTAGTAGAAAGCCCTGGTAGCAAGTGTTTGTCTGGAATGACATGTTTTAAAGTCTTTTCATTTACAGACTCCCCCTAAAAAGGCAAAAGTCTTTCTGAAACCTCAGTTGCATTTTGTCCCTTGGATGCCCACTTCCGTGATGATTGCACAACAGTTGGTTTTGATCAAACCCCATGGACAGGGCTGAGACCTCCCATAATTAACAAACAGTTACAGCTGGGTTTAAAGATCCAAAGAGATTAGCAGGGACAGTACCACCACCTGTGTTATTTGGAAAGGGTAGGGGACTTTTAATGCAACAAACATGCTTGCCATGGCTTGTGCTTCCAAGATTCCACGTACATCCAAACTTTAAAATCATCTGAGAATACCAGGGAAAATATTTTAAAGTTTTGTACTCTTTATAAGGTCACTGTGAAAACAAATTACACAACTACATAAGCTAAAGTATAATTTTCAAGGTACAGTTGCTTTTTGTGCCATTATAGGGCAGGTTGAGACATTAACAGGATAAGTGGCATATATTTCTATGGACCTAACAGTCTGCAGCTGTAGGCAGTAGAGTTCACACAAAGTAAATTTTGGTTCTCCTGTGCATTTTGCTAACGCTTTGCTGCTGGTGAAGTATGGAAAAGGCCCTATACTCCGCAAGGCAACGTTAAGTCCTTAATTTGCCTGTGTCCCATTGACAGGGCTGTCAGAACGACAGGAGACCCACTGCTTGACGTAGCTCCGTGGAAAGTCCTCCCTGACCTGCTCAAGAGGGGTGGACACAGAGTTGGTTTGATCATTTTGCTCAAATTCACAGTCAACTGGACTCCCACAGTCTGAGTCCACAAAACCACTGTCAATAGTGTCCAAATCTATGCAGATCATAGGGTAACTGTCACCAGGCCTTGCAATGTGAGGGAAGAAATCATAGGAGCCTTCACTGTAGGAAACACTTTCACCATCAGGAGAAGGTAGAGAACTTGGATTTTCCAAATCCCACTGATTAGGCTGCAAGCAAAGGGCTTCTAGGATGCTTCCCATCCCTCCTTCCAAAGCCCTGTCTACTTGCTGGTGGACTGGGACACTTGTACTCCTCAGGTGGTTTGTAGACACAGAGCCTGAAGCAAGTATTTTGTCCTGTGTGCTCAGGTCAGCCAGATGCAAGTCACTGGATATCTTTGTGTCTTCATCATCAATGTTAACCTTGGGGTAACCAGCTTCTCCAGCACTCCTGTCTTCCTCACTGGTATGCTCATGTCCCCTGTACACACGGTTACAGTTGCACTGGCAGTTACAAGGTGTAAATTCATCAGCCACAGTCACAGTATCAATGGACAAATGCCCATATGACTGGTCCTGAGTCCCACTGGTACTGTTCACACTAGACAGGAGGGACTGGCTGTCCTGACCTGGGGCAGTCAGGCAAGACACACAGGGCTTGCAAGGCAGATCTTTTCTCAGCTCATACAGCTCCTCCCCTGAGGTGCTGTTGGAAGGACGTGTGGTATAAACTTCTAGGACTTCTGGAAGGACTATTCCCCATTCAAAGAAATCAAGGGTCATTTTCTTATGGGATGCACCAACCCACTTCTGCATAAAAGGACATACAGAGAGAGAGAGAGAGAGAGAGAGAGAGAGAAAGAGGTTAGTGTCATCAGGTTTGAGGTTCCACAGAAATGACCACAGTTCTTATGCCTTTAGAGGCAAAGTCAAACTCTAAAATCACCGACTCCTCCAAAATAGCAGGGTATGAGATGCTGTTATTACCAGACACAGGCAGCTGCAGGACAACTGCCTCGAGTAATTGAAAATAATTAGCTCTGAGAGGTTTGCATGGCTATGCAGTTTTCTCTATGCTGCAAAGAAACCCACTGCCCCACAGCAGCATTCCTTTGTGCATCAGCCAGACGTCCCAACCCAAGTCACCAAGTCTCCTCTGCCCTCTTGTCCTGGACACTGCTTCTCTCAGGAAGGGCGGTCAGGTTCTCCCGCTATATGCTGCATTTGCACCCAACATACACACAGCCCTGCTCTGTCACTTCCTTGGGAAGAGAGACAGGGCAAGGCTTCTCCCTGTCTTCTGTATGCAACCGTGTCCCAGACTAGCTTATTCTCTCACAGTGTCAAAAAGGCAGCAACAGTAGGCAGGGGATGGGGACCTTGAAGAGCTGTAGCCACTGCCTGCTGCAGGTAACACTCAGTTGATTAGGGAGTGTCACACATTGAATCTTGCCCTTCCACATCACAGTCAGTATTACATTCTGCCCTGTGCCATGCATTATCTCTAGATCATGAATGCCCCTTGCATTCAGTCACATATGGGACTATGTGACATATGACACTTGCCTAATAGCTGAGCTGTGTCAAGGCTGTTCTAAGTACACCACTTTCTGCTGTGTATAAACCAGGTAGCAATGCTGAGCTTCATAAATACTGTGAAGTCTTTTGACAGAGTCCTGCATAGGAGCTGGATGTTGCCACAGCTCTCAGACTGCCTGAATCATATCATCCTCCTATCCTAAACTGCACTCAGCATAACTAGACATGAGTAAAGCATTTGCAAAGAGAACAGCTTGACACAGCTTATTACTGTCTGACACAGGGCATGGAAAAGTCTTCATTGCAGCAGAAAGCACCAAGTCTGTTATAATTTATTTTTAACCTAAGCTACAAAGACCTTATAATTAAAACTGTAATGGACAGAAAGACACCTAAGGTGTAAAAGGCTACTTGAAGAAACAGCAGGAGATCCCTTAGAACTGAGCAAGCAGAGTATTTCCCATTCTCCCTTGACAGTTCTTCGCAAATTCCTGCCCAACATGAATCTAAGAACCCATGTACACACAAGTGTAAACAATTTTCCTCTGATTTGCCTTCTCTTTTCATATCTTAACTTCTCTTATAACATTTTCAATGCTTCCTACCCAATCCAGAGCCTTACTATTGTAATTTGCTGATCATTATTCACAGACATAACCTAACCACTAACTTTGATGCAGGCAGGATGCAGTTGTACGAGGCCTACATCGACTGGTTTCTTGACAGCTGAAAATGGTGAGCCTGTTCGGATATTAGTGATGTCACCACATCCTCCTGACACCCCCTGCCTGTGCATCTTGTGCTGTGGTGGCAATTGCTGCTTTAATCTGCAAATTCATTAAGAAGTAACTCAGCTTTAACAACTGAGGTGCCTTCCCTTCCCAGAAGCACTGAACAGCCTAACTAGAAACCAGTGAGAAGGTAATTCCCAGAGCACCCCGCAGCTCTGCCCTGCAAAGAGTGTGACTCTTGGCATGCAGGGTGCTTTCACATCCACTGTGAGCAATAGCCTATGACTCAGGAACTCTCACACTGAGTTCACCCAGTCCCAGTTCCTTTCCCTGAAAGAAACCAGTGCCACCTACCCCACAAGAGTACCCCTCTGGTGCAGATATAGGAAGCCATAACAGGGCTGAAAGAGGAAGGCAGGAAGTAAACAAGACAGTCACTGCAGGCTTGAACTTGAATGGCACCTATCCAGACTATTTGCTTAATCTAATTGCAAACATCAGCCATGCAGAAGCGGGAAAGTACATGAAGACCATCAGGGCCCAGCTGGTGTCCCTCTCCCAGAGGGTCTACAAAAAAGCAGAAACAAAAAGCAGACAATGAAGTGTCTCTGATCAGTGCTGCTGTAACAACGGGAACTTGTTCAGAAAGAGGCAGCAATGTCCACACTCACATGCCAGCACTTTTACAGTTTGATAACAGCACTCTAAGTTGCTCTTCAGCTTAATACAACCATTATTTATGGTTCCTCAGTGTTCATTTACTTTTGTTTCCTGAGAACTCCAGCAAACTCTGCAGTCTTTGCAAACCATTTTGTCACGTGAGCAAGTTTGGCTGGTGTTAAATAAGAAGAGAATTTCGGAGGGCTAGGCAAAGTTACTCAAAGACACTTCCTTCGTAGGGAGGCAGCTGCACTGTACTATCACACAGCAGTTATTTGCCCCCAGAGCTCGAGCCATCTTTCCAGGATAATATGCATGGCTCTTGTCTGTAGGAGTGACTCTTCATCAAGAACTACAAGGCTTAATGTTGAGCTCATGTCACTATGGAGGCTGGAGTGGAAGATCTGGCTTTACAATGAACTCTGCTCCATGGCCTTGAAGGCAGCATAGGACTGGAGCTTTGGAAAAATTCCAGTTACTGTCCTGGTATCCCCTTGTCCACTCCCTTCAGGTTCCCAGGCTTCACAGATCACATATGAGCTCAGATCACCCTCTGAGGCAGCACCTACAGGTAATAAGAAGCACAGATTGACATAAAGGCCTTTGTGGCACAAAATAGACACCGGAGAGCTCTGGTCCTTATATCTGGAGCAATTTGGCATTCCCTTGAGACAGATTCCCCCTCTCACTGTCCTAATGAGAATCCCTTGCCAAGGATAGCATGATGGGCTTTTTAGTTTAACTTTGTCATGTGCTCCACTCATTTGTGCAGCACATTTGTACCTTGAAATCTCCATTATGCACTAGGTAAAGTGGTCTGAAAAAGGGAGCAGGGTCTGGGATGCAAGCCATCTTCTTCCACAAGCTGGAAAAGAAAAGAGAAAGGCTTTGGTGTTAAGCACACATTAGAGATGCAAACTAAGGCATCTCCAGATCCAATTCAAGCAGCTGAAATTGCCTGCCCAGACTCACTGGTCTCACAAGTTAGCAAGTGGCTGAGTATCCAAGGATGTCTTGTGCTGCCAGAGCCATCTAATGGCCTTTCTTGTAGCCTCACAGCAGGTGGGGCCTCAGCCCTCAGGACTTACACACGCAATATTCACACTATGAAAAGAGGGTCTGATTTCTTTCCTTTCGGGCTAAGCACCAAGTGCTGGAACTGCATTCTCCCCTCGGACTGGGCTGGCTCCTGGTCTGCACCTTCAGGCCAGGACGTTGCCCTCTGCACTTCTTCCTGTGGCCATGGGCTGTGCCAGTCCTGTTGCTGCACCAGCCCAGAGCCCTCCTCCGTGGCAGTGTGCACCCCATCCCTCTGCAAAGGCGTGTGACCCTCCAAAAAGGAGAGGCCCCCAGCCAGCATTGAGGGGCCTGTGTCAACTTTGGAAAGGAGCAGGTCAGCCCTGGCTATTGCTCCCATCTGGCAACTGCAGAGCACTGACAGGACCAGGAGAATGGCCCATTCCCCTTTTGCCACTGTCTTGCCCCAACCAGCTGAATGGCAGCAGAGCCCCAGAGACAAGCAAGGCACTCTTGGTAGTACATCAGCTGCAGACTTTACTAGCCCTCTGGCCTGTAGCTGTGTCCACGCATGTATATGAAAGATGCAAAGAGGGCTGTATGTGAACACCTCATCTTTAGCAAGACAGAACAGGGGCATTTACTCCAGCTTTCTGAAGCATTCTTACCTCCACTGTTTGGCCAGAAAGGTCGTGATTGAAGCAGCGATTGCCACAGCAACACCAAACAGCAGCAACCATCCCATGCCTGCTGTCTGTGTCACTGCTGGAGAAAGAGATAGGGTCATTCAGGCTCACCTTGCATTTCTACCCTGGTCAATAAGCAGGAGACAGCAAGAAGATGCTCTCACTTTCTACCCCAGACCTTCTCTTAGAGACACTGAGGCTGTCACCTGGGGCCCAGCACTCCAGGTATGAGGTCTGAATGACGATGCTCAGAGAAGACTGCATCAACAAAAGGAGCAGCGCATCATCTGCTCTACAGCCTGTCTGCACAATCAACATGCTCGGGGCAGGACAGCTCCCTGCTACAAAGACCCCTGGTATGTCTGATTCCTCCTGGTTTAGAGACACCTCTGCAGATGATCCATGAGGTGAAAAAAGAGTTTATCTGGTCATAGACAAGTGAAGAAAAGGTGGTGACTAGGTGAATACTTGTTTGCTGCTCTCTGCCTGTGATGGAAAGGAGCACCTTTGAGACACAGAATTCTGATAACTTTTATCAAATGGAACCTGCCACAGCACGATGTTCTAATTAATTAGATTTGATTAGCTTTCTGCAAGCATTCTCTGACATTGGACCAAGTGGAAGGGCAAGGAAAGCTGGTAGTACGTACTGGCAGGGCTGGTTTTCAACATCAGTGGAGGGCTCCATTCGCTCCAAAATCCACGGTAGCTGGTGTCTTCTCGGGGTCTGGCTCTCACTTGGAACATGTACTCAGTGTTCACCTGGAGTTCCCCTGGCAGGATCACCAGTGTCCGCTTATCTTCATGGACAGCCTTAGTCTTCTGAGTCTGTGAACAATTAAACACCAAACACTCAGGGCTGGACTGACAGCTCCCACCTTACCCTCACTGCTGCAAAGTAATCTCCTCTGCTTTCATGTTGTTCCCACATGGCCATGCCCTGTCTGGTCAGCATCCGCATGTGCCCTGGAAGATCCTTCCAGGCAGGACAGCAGGAGAAAAAAATGAACTATCAACCTTCCCACAGATCTAGTACTTCTTGAAATGCTTCTGTTTCTTGATTCTTTTTTTCAGTTTTGCCTATTTTCAGCCCAGGCAAGCAAAGAGAAACCTTTTCTAAACAATGAAACCCCTTCTTTCACACCAGCACTCCTGTTGTGGTTGTGCTGGCCTTCTCTTTGCTGGTACATCCTACTTGATGGTAAACTGACCTCTCACTTACCTCCCAGGTGTCAGTCTTTCTCTTATAACGCAGCTCATACTCCAGCTCCTCATTCAAAAAGTAGAAAGCAGAGTTCTGGTAGATGGTTTCCCAAGAAATATTGTAACCCTCTGAGAACACAGCAGTCAGATTGAACGGAGGCTGTGGTTTGACTGGAAGACAGGATGGTGTTACCCTTCATAACATTACTGCAGACAGGTGGCCCAGCATGCTGTCAGCAATGCTGAGTAAGTAGGGAACAAAACTTCCCTCGCCAGGGATGGACCCTCTTACGCAGGACAACATCCACAACATTCCTGCCTCTCAGGCTGAACAGCCCTGAGCCATACACAGAACTTCACACCTCAGCAGCATAGTTAGGTTAGGCCTACATTTCTCATAACATGCCTTCTGCCTGTCTCTGAACCCCCTCCTCACTTAAGGAGCAGGAGAAAATAGCACAAGGAGCTAAGACCTCGTGGGAGGTGTAAAGAGCAGAGCACCTTGTTCTTGTGGAATGTAGCCGTGGTCAGGGAGATCCCCTCAATGTAACAGAAACATCAGGCTAAGCTGAGGCTACTCCAGCACTATTCTGCAGGGTCTGTCACTGAGCTATGATACCTCTGCACAGGGACAGCTAAGAGACAAGGAAAGTACCACTACCCCATCTATAGTCTGTTAGTGGGGGCAAGAGGCTTTCCTGAAATGTTATGGCATTTGTAAAAAAACTGATGTTTCTCATGTAAAGTTTAATTTCAGAAGAATCCAAGTATAAAAATCCCTTTTCATATGCCCACATGGTTCCTGTATGCCTGGCTAATGACCCCTTTTCTTCACAGTTTGCTGCACAACACAGAACACACCAGCACTCCATCGGGTCAGATGTATGACTGCACCCATTCTTCCTGTCATGAAGAAGAGATGGTTAGGTATTGTCCCAGAAAGTGGAAGTGCCACCTCCATTGTGTCTGGGACACTTTGTGCCACCCACAGTAATGTCATGTTGGTTCAGGTGTGCACTGCAAGAGCCTCCTGGAACTCCTGTAAGGACATTTGTGGCATTTGCAATTAAAGCAATTCCTCCTGCCCTTTAGATTCTAGCCAAGAATGAACACCTGCATAGTTTAGGTATGAGCCTGGTCTGAGGTGAAAATTTATCACCTACTGCTTCATGGGAAAAAGGAATTTCCCCATGAAAAGTCTGGGGCCAAGCTCTACCTCAAGCAAAAATGTTTCTGTTGTTTACAACAGCAATAATAAGAGCACAGTGCTCTGTGTACACCAAACGTAGCCCCCCACCACTGTCTGCCATGCTCACCCCCTGCCCGGACTATTCTAGCATGATAGAATATCCCAGATATGAGATCAGACAGTATTTATCAAATCCACCATTTTTGTACTTACTGTTATCTGACATATAAAATAAAAGGCCATATTTGCCTTTGGAAATCACGTGCTGCCTATCAGCTATCTCTGTAACATCCACCTGGACTTTGGTATCTGCCAGGAGTCCAGTCATGTCCACAGTGCACATGTATTGCGTGTGACTGGTGTTCCTGGACAACTGCAGGAGCCTGCAGGCAGCCACAGTATTCTCTGGATCATCCTCAGGAACCCTAAAACCACCAAAACAAAGAAACAAACAAGTCCACATCTACCACACAATGTAGTTCAACTAATATGTTGTTGAACCACCAGGCACTGAAATTACTAAGAAAAAAAAGAGGCAATGTGTTAAAATAAAAATTTACCTTTGAACTTTAACTTTTTTTTTTTTTCCTTCTATTTGCTCAGCTTAGCATCTCTGAGAGGAGTACAAAAATGACACTGAAGTATTTGTGGAGAGGAAAGGTGCCCACCAGGGCTGCATAGCCCAGGACTGCACCAACTTGCTTGCTGGGGCAGAACAGCAGGCATGTGGAGCTTGGACAAGCTGCATGAGCCCTGCCAGCACACACAAGTGAAAGTCCATTGTTAACAGCAGCAAAGGACAGGGTATTTCAAGGGCAGGAAACAATGAGAAAACAATGCCAAGGAATCCAGAGTCAGTGTAGCAGTTAGTGGCAAGCAGTGCAGTCAGTGGACATGGGAACCAGGGATACCTTGCTAGTGGAGAAGCTGGGTGATAACTGGAGTGCGAAATACCAAGTTAAAACCAGCACAGCAGCAAGAATTCTAACTACAAAGAGGACAAAGGGACACCACTGTGCTATGGCCATCTTAGTAGTTCTTGCTGACTGCACTTTGCTCATCCTACTGAGACGTACCATGTTGCCGTGAGATTATACGAACTGGCACCCAAGTCATTTCTCAGGATACAGGACAGGGTCTGTACATAGTCTACAAAACAAGTGAGGTTTTCACAACACGTACCTGTAGGTTTGGAAAGAGAAAACACAGTGTCAGCTTCCATGGCAAAGCAAGCAGAACTTTCTATGAACAAACACAGTTCTCAGGGCTTCCACTAAATCTGAAGAGAACAGACCACACTGCACCAGCTCCCCCCTTGAAAGTCGCCAGTCTTGGAGCATAAGATGTGTTCCACCTCTCAAGGGAGGCAAGTCATTGACAGCAAGATAAGCATCAAATAAAAAGCTATTAAAAATGCTGTGGTGGCAAATGGCATGCCAAAATACCAGGACATGCCCAAACTTACCTCTGTCCCCTTTTATACATTCGCTAAAGCAGAGACACATATTATTTCTACAAGAGTCCTAGCTTATGTAGCACATAAGAGGCATGATTATCCAATCAGAATCAGTTACATGTTAAAACATTTTAATGATACCACTTCCTAAATTCTTCTTTGCTGATCTACTTTTTGTTTTATGACATCTACATTGCACTTTGCACATAAAAAAAAAAAAAAAAAAATCATTTTAGTAATTCTTTCTTTACAATTCTCTCTGCTTACTATTTTCTGCAGCTTGGTATCATGTCCAGCTCCACAGGCTCAGAACATGCTTTTCATAGAATATGGGAAAAAATAAAAAGTTACAAATTTGTGGTTACTACAAATTCAATAAATCATTCTGATAGTGAAATGACAGGCACAATTTATTAATCACTTAAACTAAAACAGACTTCTAAAGAGAACTTGACAGTCAATTGTAGAACTTATGCTGGTCATTAAGAAAATTAGCTCATTTGAAAGTGGTCACAAAGCAGGTTGTAACTGTACTGCAGGAGCTCTGCTCATGTGTCAGTACCTGGTATGTGCTGTACAAAAGCACTCTTGTTCTAAGCGTAACATGTTAAAGTTATATCCCTGGATTTCAAGGTAGGGAAGACAGCAGGACAGTGAGAAATGTCTGCATTGGTGAGATCTCTCCTGACAGGATCTTGGGCTGACAAAGCCACTGCTCCTACACTAGGAGTAACTGAGAGGAAAGGTCTGTAGGAGATACTGCATGCCATGCTGGTGCAAACCATGCTTAGTACAATGGCTACTCATCTCTTTTGTGTACAGTATCACCCCTTCTTGACTGGAATAAAATTGTCACCTTCCAGGGGAAGATCTCAACCTTGTTACATCCATGCTTAAATCAAGCATGGATCCTCCCCTACCATCGGGACTGCCTCCAGCCTGATGGGAACATGTTACTTCACAGTCAGCAGGCACCCAAATGCTCAGATGCTAACCATGCTGTGAGTTCACCTCCCTTTGTCATTCTGCTGCTTGCCTGGTGAGAGAAGCTTCGCTCCCTGCTTCCTACCGTCTCTTTGTTGAACATGCTTCGAGTTCAGAAGAGCTGTTTGCATAAGATGAAAGCAGGACTGCCCTCAACAGCCACAAAGCCACAATGCCTGATTTTTACAGTTGAGTGTGCTGTATACAGAGAACAATCAACATGAAATGCAGGCAATGTCTGCATTGATGAACCAGAAACATCTGTTCCACCCTCACCATCAAATGACTGTCCTCACAAATGTGTTGTCTCTGCATTTACAGTCACAATGCACAGCAGGCATGTCCAGTGGAGGATGCAGCCTAATTCTAGGCCAGAGCAAGTTCAAAGGAAAACAAAGTCCAACCTTTCCTAATGACTTCATTCATCACAAAAGTTCTTTCTAGTCCTGTTGCAGTGGAGAACATCCCACTCTCCCTACATGAGCTGTGGGTAGCATTCAGATTTGTGTACGAGACACCCTCACAAAGAGTGAGGATGATGACAGAGAAATATGGGGATGCTTGCAACAGACTGGCCTCAAGAGGGTATGCATGCTTTAAACCGTAAGTGATTCAAATGATGTGGTTGTCACTTTGTTTCATTTTGACTTTTTAATTTCACACTGACTTCACAATTCTGTTCTAAAATTTTCATTAAATTTCAACTTTTCATTTTGAGCCCTCAGTATGCTCTTCTGAGGGCCCTGGTACAAGCACTGTTTGTTCCAGAGCCCTGAACAACATACTTTTTCTCCCTTAGCCTAACTTTACTGTCCTACAAAAACAGAGTTCTAAAATCCTTGCTTTCCTTTAGAGAAGGCAGCAGGTATTAATATGCTAATAAGCATTGCTAATTAGAATTCTTCTATGCTATTGTTTTAATCAGTCAAATGGACTACTATTCCTAGGTAGCTGGTAAGCTGCACGCATATCTTTGGACAAGAATCTGTTAACAAAATTAAGAAGAGTGCAGCTTTTTACTGGGAAGGGAAGCAAAAAATTAAGTGTCCTAGACCCCGTTATATCCAGGATGAATTGTCCATCTTTGGCAGCTTCAGAATGCTTTTAACAGTAAGATCTAATTTGGTCCAAAGTGAAATTAGTACAGGGCAATTGTCTCACTTGGTTACACAATCTCCAGACCAGACATCACAATGATCCTGTATGGAAGGAAGTTGTAACTCTGAATTAATCTTGTCTGCTAATTTAGGTTTGGAACAGGTCCAATGCTCTGCCTAGATGCAGCATGTAAAATGCTAAACTTGCACCTGTTCCCTGCAGACACTGTTGTCGCTGCCTTTTCCTGTCCAGCTGACCTGTTCAAAAAGTCAGCTCTGAGTCAGCTGAAGGTTGCACGGCAGGTGGGAACCAGCAAGAAAGGGGCAACAACTGTCTTCACAGTGCAGACCTGAGCAAAGGGGCTCAGACCAGGAGAGCTCAGACCACTCCACTGTCCCTGGCTGGCTTGCCAACAGCAGCCATAAGCCCTGGGGATATCCTGGTCTTGGCCACCAGAACCTGTCCTATGGCAAAGGCTGGGTTTTTTGAGGAAGTGCAGGGAAATCCTACTCTAATAAGAACAGGAGACATTTCAGTGCAAGGCAGGCACTGCCTCTGCACTCTCCCCAGTGGTGCTGCTGCCTGGAGTGGTATGCAGTCTGGCTGAGCTCTGCCCACCTGTTCACCTTCTTCTGTCTGTCCTCCACTGCCCATGGAGACTCTTCCCTAACTTGTTATCCTGGGGAACCCTGTCCTCTGGTAGCCTATCTTGTGCCTGCTGTCCTATGGCAACCTTGTGCCATGCACATCACAGCAGAGCCTGCATCAGTGGCCACCAAGATAATCCTGTGAGTGTACAGCCTGGAAGAGATACCTGGGAACTTACTATACGGGAATAAAAGGAGGAAGGAAATACTCTGGATCCACAGTTTGTTCATCATGTTGGTTCTGACCGTATGTCCTAAAAAAAACAAAAACAAAAACAAAAACTTAAAAAACCCAATCAACCAGTCAAAAGTTCAGCTCTGCCACCTACTCATATGTTGAAGGTTGAGGTAGAATTAATCTTGCTTTCATTTAAGTGTCTAAAAGTAAAGTTCCTAATTTACACAAGTCATTTGCAACCTGCTCTAGATGAACTTGCTTTAGCAGGGGCTTGGACTAAATCTCTAGAGGTCCCTTCCAGCCCCTATTATTCTGTGATTCTGCGATCTCAGCTCTCCTGTATGTATCTACTTCATGGGGGAGATGACCAAGAGCCCTGACAGCTTGCCATAAACCAGGCTCAGCGAGACCTCTGCTCCTTGCCAGCAGCATGTGCACAGAGAAAGCAGCAAAGTGACTGCAGTTTCACTCTATCCATGCAACAGGAAGGCACTTAGGTTAAGTGCTGACCCATTTTTTCTTCACTGGTTTCCTGCAACTAGAAATAGCTTGCAACTAGGAGAAGTGGCATTGCTGTGGCTTCTGCACAGAGAATTAGTCAAATAGAGTCTGAATGTCACCATAGGTCTGTATGAGCAAGGCTTATGGGAACTCATTGATTTGGCCTACCTATGGTTAAATAAACATGGAATATCTAGCTAAGGGACTCGGGAAGGCAGACCAGACAAAAAAATAACAGCCTCCCATGTGGCACAGAAGAGAAGGATGTACAGCACTCACTTCAGGGGAAGGCTGTCCTGATGCAGTTTGGTGATGAGAAAAGGCAGGATAATCTTCAGAGAAGAGGACAGCAGGATGTTTACAACCATATGAGGAAACAGCATCACATACAAATGACTGCTCAGCCCACAGTCCCTGCTCCAAGACCAGGCCCTCAAGACATGTAACACATCAAGGCTGCGCTTTCACAGTATTTAACATTTACAGAAACACACAGATGGGCACAAAGATTTTAAATGAGCTCCTTGTAGGGTACTGGCCATTGATACCTGGTACAGATGTCAGCACTGTTTTCTCAAGGTGTTCTGAAATGGGCTAGGCTGCCTGGGGACAAGACTTTGGAGAACCCACATCATTTTGGAACATCTGTTGGTAGCAGGTTGCAAGGACACACAGACAGCAGGGATGGCCCTCATGCCGTGCCACACTGCAGCAACACTGTCAGTGACTGGACGCACTGGAGAGTCTCTGCAGAGCCCCAGAACTTTGCTAAACCCCCTGCCCTAGATTGCACGGAGGCACCTGTGAAAGTGATATGGATGGAGACTGGGCAGCAAGCTGCAGCCACCAAAAGATACCCACAGCCCCTGGCAGGGCTTGGTACAGGTCGTAGAATCATCTGGGTTGGAAGGGACCTTTAAAGGTCATCTAATACAAACCCACCTGTAAGAAGCAGAGACATTTTCAATTAGATCAGGTTGCTCAGAGACCCATCTGAGCCCCATCCAGGGATGGGGTATCTATACCACTTCTGTGGGCTACCTGGGCCAGTGTGAAATCTCAGTGTGAAAAAATGTATTCCTTACATCTAGCCTGAATCTACCCTCTTTTAGTTCAAACCATCACCCCTTGTCCTGTCCCAACAGGCCCTGCTCAAAAGTCTGTCTCCATCTTTCTGACAGCCCCCTTGAAGTCCTGCAAGGCTCCCAGAAGGTCTCCCCGGAGCCTTCTCCTCTGCAGGCTGAACCCCCCCAGCTCTCCCAGCCTGGCTCCCAG
>JAAGNO010011362.1:3922-20067 GCA_033439905.1 Ceryle rudis
ATACTTTATTTATGGGGGTTGAACATAATTAGATGTTTTTTGTCATCTAAACTAATTACCTTTTTTTTTTTTTAACTGTAAAGCTACCTGAAAAAATGGAGCTTATGATTGAAATGACTGGATAGTTTTGTTATGATTAGCGACCAGAACACAGAATTGGAGCTTGCTGAAAATTTTTAAGCTAAAAGATAACAAGGTACTGTTTATCTTAAATATATGAGGAATCAAAATAGTTATTGATGTTGTATTTTTTTTAAATGAAAACCAGATTTGGCTTTTCTTGTTAAACGCATACATACTATCTTTTTCTTCTGCTTGCACCTCTTCTGTTTAAATAGAAATTTAGTTAATTTAATTCTCTTTATTCACAGTTGATGCTTTCGTAGGCAAGAAATCTTAGTATTGGTTTTACTGGTTCATTTAAGATAGCACAACTGAGCTATTTTTTCTTCCGCATTAATGAGAATGACTTTTAATAGCTAAATCTGTTGGGTTTTTTTTATTTGGTAATGTGTAATGGAATACATTATTAAAGCAAACTTATGGAATTCAGGGATGACTTAATGTGAAAGTTCAAATGATTAGGAGTATTTTAATTCCATTGTCTTCAACTTCCAGTATCCATGCATAATATAATTAAATTTGGCCCAGTTTTAGAGAATAGGCAAGATAAGATTGTGATGAAATAAAAGCAATGTAACTATTCACATACAATGCCATGCCGTTTGAATGATGTTGATTGGTATTTTTGGCTTTAGATACAGAGGAAAGTAAAGGCGGCTTAAAGATTGCTCTTTAAACTTTTTCTCAAGGTCAGCAAACCAATGCTAAAGGTGCCACCTGGAATTAAGGACATGACCATGATGCAGCACAAAGCATGTACAAGGAAGATGCGTATTTGTTTTAATAAATATTTCTCCCCGACATTGCTACCCTAATAAGCAGTTGTACATATTATAGTCAACTCTAGATGAGCAACTTCTGAAAATACCTAAGGGAGTATAAACTTAGCACTAATTAACCATAAATTGGGATAACATTAAGAAAGATGTCTAACCAGAGGATTTTTCTGGAAGTAGTCAGGTATGTGACATGTTGGATGGGTGATGTCCTGGGAAGATGACAACACTGACTTACAGTCTCTGTTCTGATGTCCTGTAGACAGTGTGGGTCTTGTGTTCTGCTGAAGTGAATGAGTTTAGATACTGAGCTTTGCTTAAAACCAAGCAAGTCTTTTGCAAACTGCAACTCTCCTTTCTAGTTCTCAGACAGTGTACTTTTTTTTTGTGAGTAAGAATACTTTTTTTTTGTCGGTAACAATGTAAACCTTAAATTACCACGTGATGTTGAAAACTCTGAAAAAGAGGACAGTGAATGTGTATGTTGGTGATCTAATAAGCTAGGTGAATGATGGTGTGCCAAAACTTGCTAATGATGCAAAACTATTTGGATTAGGCAAGACTGAGGAAGACTGAGAAATTGTAAAGGGAATCCAAGAAAGCTGGGTAAAAGGGAAGCATAGCAGATGATGTTGATAAATTCAAGAATATGCACGTTAAAGAGGCTAATCAAATTACTTGGTCTTGTTGCTGGATTGTAAATTAACTATTAAGGTTGGGAGGAAGATTTCAACAATGTTTTATTTGAACTTGTGCACCTCCTTAATGCTTAATATCGGGCAGAAAAGATTACCACAGTCATTGCACGATGCTGTGTTAATAACACAAAGGACGTTATTAAACTGGTGCTCAGATTCACCTGGAATAGGCAATTTGTGATCTTCTATGAAAGAGGAGAGATTGCAACTTATTCATATGAAGTTGAACTGAAAATGTTAGTGTAGCTTTGTTTCAGGGAGATCAATTTAGAGGAGGTAGGAGGTATATATGTGCAAAAATGTTTGGCCATTACTAAGTAATAATTCCACTACCCTTTAATACAATGACTAGTTATAGGGAGTAGTTTTAAAGACATTTAAAATAAAATAGAAATAATTGTAATACCACCAAAGGAAAGCGTATAAACCAAGAGCCTGGTAGGATGAAAAAGAAAAGTGAACTATTCCCAGGGACAGGAGGAACAGTCATAGCTACGGCTGAGGGGATGTTAACTGTGATGCTCTAGGGCATCAGTATCTGATGAGGATTAAGAAATTTACCTTAGGACAGATGATGCTATTAGTGTCTGCTCTGTTAGCTCTTATGTTTTCTTCTGGAGGACATAGGTTAAGCTGCTGTTGGAAACAGGGTATCAGGCTGATGATTTGACCCACTATAGCAATTTAATTTCTGTGTTGTAATGTGAATGATGGTAGATTTAATATTAATTAAATAATATTAATTAATTTTATATTAAATTAGATTAAATATTAATGCAGATGGAATGGAAAGATTTCCTTTTTTATGTATGTTCAGGCTTCAGAGAAATTATATGTTGAACTTCAATGTATTGGGTTAAAGAGTTAATGTTCTAATTTACTGATGTATGCTCTGCTGAGCCCTGGTCTGGTGTAGAGAACAGAATTGATGATTAGGCTTAATTTAAAAGGCAGTTAGCATTGGTATTTATTATTAATTGTTTTGTTTATGGTGATCAATGATTTCTGGTAAGTATTTTAATGGACAAGGACTATTTTGTAATTTGTGTAGTTAATACAAATATTTTTGAGTTCTGTAACAGAATGATAGGTGTGTGTTTGACATAGAGGCAGACCAGTTTCTGGAAGTAACTGGTCTTCTGTAACTTAGAGGGTCTTTCAAAAAAAAAAAAATCTTGTCAAAGAAATAGTGTACCAACACCATGGAATTCTTGCACAGCTGTAGACTGTAAATGTTCATCTGTTAAGAGAAAGTGGGGAAAATTGATTTAGTAGCAGGCACCATGACTGATCTAATAATTAACACCTCATGTGAACATGTTAGTGTGTGTAGGGTATAACGCAGTTAGGATTTGTCTGTTGAAGTTTCAGAAAACTATACTGTAACCCGAAGTATAAAAAGCAAAGTCTTTTGTAACTTTTAGGTGGTCTGACCAACCAATACAAGCTGTCTTACAGGTTGCCTGGCAGCTAGCTATGAAATAAAAAGTGGACTGTTTTTCTGACTTCCTTGTTGAAAAGGCTGAAGCTATTTTGCAGGTAGCCTTTCACTGCTTTTTTTAAACTCAGAAAATAAGGTTAATTAGAAGGTCCGTATTTGTCAAGGTGTATAAAAGTAATGCCCTCTTTTGTGACTCCATACTTTGAACATGGGGCTTGTTCAAAGAGTAGCTACCTGAAGGACACTGGGTAGGGCCTTAGCCCCAGAGAAGTTGGCTGTGGAGGAGAGTTATGGGGTTACCAGTAGTTGTTTTAACTTGTGTTTGTGCAATTCTTTCTTGTTTTTACAACTAAGAAAATAGTTTGCATTCCTCAGGTTTTTTAGATTAGCTCTTATCATGGAACTCCCTCTTTTGAGAGGAGGCATTCACTACCTTGTAGATAAAATGCCTTTAGCTTTTTATTGATGATGATAATTAAGCTAGGTTTTTGGACAAGCCTGTGCAAAATCAGGGGACTTTGCCCATCAGAGATTCAACTAATAGAAGCCAGATCCCATTTTTGATCTCGACTGCTATATGGTCATTTTTATTTCGACCCCTTCCTTCAGTAATTCCTTTTGTTCTTTTAATGAAAAACTGTATCCTCTTGGTAGTGGAAACCCTGCATTTTCTGGGTATGTGATATGCAGTGCTTATCTCAGGTGCTTTAAGAAGACAATGTGTAAAGGAATTTCTACACAAACTTTAAGCCTGTTGTTTACTAGGACAGAGGCAGATGGAGGTAAAAGCAATTATGCAGGGGCCTAATTCACCTTGTGCTGAGGTGGAGTAAAACTTCTGCTGCCTTCAATGAGAGCAGGCCTTGAAAGTCCTACCTCAAATATAGAAAAGAGAGATTTTTGTGAAAATCCAACATCTCCCTTAAGAGCTTTCTGAAATGCTAAATGTGAACAGATGTGCCTCAGGAGAAAGAACCCTGATGAGCTTTGGCGGTGATGGGAAACTCCAAAGGTTCTGGAAAACAGACATCTGAAATTATTGTGATTTCCCCCTCCCCCCCCTTTTTTTTTTTCTTCCTTTCTTTCTATTTCTTCCTTCCCTGTTATTTCTTGGTTGGTATACTTTAAGAGCTACTGAGTAGAACTAGTGTCCTAGTGTCTATTTACATTCTTCTTAGTGTTTTGAAGATTCAGACTGTTTAGGAAAATGCTTTGGTTAGCTTACCAGATAAAGAAGTTGGCTGCTAACTTAAGGTGATGGCTGATGCAGTCTTTTGCTGGTAGACAGAAATATTAACAGATTCAGCGCCCTGGTAGGGTCAGAATGGAGGGTGGACAGGGCAAGTTTCTGCTTGTGAATAAAACAACTCACGTAGACATTTTTGAGTAAAGGTCATGAGATTACTGGCACCTTTGCCAAGGCTGTTGTGGAAATCAGTGATAACAGGAAGCTAAATCACAGTATTGATACTTACGTGCTGCTGCTCTTCACTTCGTTGTGATTCTTTCTGAGAACAGAGAAAGGTAATGACAGGGTTTTCTTGAAAGGCTTCTTCCATGTGTCCATGTTCCTTTTGGTAGCTTGATGTCCCAAAATGTGTTTGTGCATAGTGGAAATCTTGTTCATAAAACAGAATTAAAATACTTGCAGGAGAGCATTGGTGAGGCAGGTTAGCATTTAGCATCCAAACATTAAGTAAATTATTGCTAATAGATTGTGTCCTTTTCTTTTTTTTAATTACTTTTCTTACAAGTTGGAAAAAAGCTGCCATTTGAAGATGAAATTTATTTTTGCTTGTTACCTATTTTAGGGCTTTTGGTATGCAGTTTAATGTTTCATACTACTAAATGTTATGTAGAGAAAATAATAAACAGAATACTGCATATGGAGAATTAGAATTCATTTAATAATTAATGTTTTTTAATTCCTTTCTGCATTGTGGAGTGTGTTTGGTACTTTACAAATAACAAAAGACATAATACGTGTCTTGAATTACAATCTAAGAAAGAGGAGAAAAAGTGATTTGGTGCAATAGGCAAATGGTGTGTGTTGGAGAGCTGACATGTACGAGGATTTTGGTTTCTTTGGTCATACTCTGCCCTCCTCTAGAGCTGGTTCATTTCTCAGAAGTTTTTCTCGTTTCTGTATTTAATTGGTAAATTGTCATAAACATGTGCATTTAAATACACAAATTCAGGAAGGCACACTTCCTGCAAATTTACAGTTCAGTAATTAAGAGACAATTGTTTCGGAAGGGAATTACTGATACTACCTCAGGACTTGACCTTATGAAGTGATGAGCATTTCCCTGGAGCTGGAATGTAGGGAGGCACATTCAAGAAGAATACAGCAGCTTGGATTATGAGATCTTCTCTACCTAATATACATTAGTTCTGCTCCAGCTCTTCTTTATCTTTGTTGCTGGTGTAGTAACCTAAACCAGTTGCTCATAGAACAGCTCTGAGCTTTTATAATATACATTTGCATATAACTCTTCAATGCTGAAAGGGAAAATGATTACTGTGAGTAATCAGGATGTGCTTTCAAAAAACATTAAACTTTTGTTTAGTGATGGCTGTGTTGTTTCTTCTGATGTACAAATGGGCTTATCCAGAGAGACTGATATATTCTTACAGCTTTCCTAGAACCTGATTTAGGTATGCAGATTGTCACCCATGGACTAATTAATCTGTCAAAACATCTGACACGGGGTGGGTACACATGGGAGACAATTAGTCATTTTGTTCTATTAGTAATGTTAACTTCTGTTGATGTTATATAAGGTTTCTTTCCTACTTTTGTATTTTCAGCTTGTGGTACAATAAAAGTTTGTTAACATGTAGCTTAACTTTCATGGTCATTTTACGTGTTCAGTGTCCTTGACAAGTACCACTAACTCTGCATACAGCTTTAAAATTTTGCACCTCCTTTGTGTTCCCCTCCACCCCCAATACACTGAAGTAGTTATGAATGGCAGGACTTGAAATAATATAGAAACTTCCATGTTTATGTTTCAATTTGTTAAATGAACAGGGTATGCAGCTAACTTCAGGGAACACTGTCCATTGTTCAATACCACTTAATTTTGCTTTCTCTGTTCTCCTTAGTAATATGGATTTATAATGTAATTTATTTTTTATTTGGGATGGAATCAGAGCAAATACATTTCTCAGTCTCTTCCTGTTGTATGTTGCAATCAGACAGTGACAGAGGATGTAACAAGGAAGGATAGCCTCAGTTAATCCGATATTTTCATAGGATGAAAAAATGGACTTGTGCATGTTTATCTTAAAAAGGCATTTTGCCATAGCCTGGGCGAGCTGTGGCCACAATTTGGAAACCTGAACTTGTTAGTTTTGTTGAGTATCTTTTACAAATGTTAAAATACAGGAATTAAAATACCAGTTAAGACTTACACGTTGAAAAAGACCCTTTGATAATACAGTGAGTAAAATAATTCTATAAGATTAAGGCAGAATCCACTTTATCAGGAAAAACTTCCTATTAATGAACTCTATGATTTACTGTATTAATCTTTCAGGAATAGTAGCTTTGTTGTGGGGACCAAGTTAAAACAACACTAGATAGACCCTCCACCGAATGCTCTAGTGGACTAAGTCTCCATCAGAAAACCAGACAAGGTTCTGGCTTTGTAACCAGATAGGTCTCCTTCTTCATAGTGGTTTGAAATAGTAAAATATTTTAAAAATTAAATGTGATAAACATAATAAAATGTGATATTAGCTCCAGTAACTGTTCATTTTCTGCAGCTCTGTGAAGGCGCTGAGTTACTGAACTTGGGGCAAAAGTCAGTGGGTTTTTTTGTTGTGTGGGTTTTTTTTTTGTTTGGGTTTTTTTGTTTGTTTGTTTGGCCTGGGCATTTAATGCATGCTTTTTAACAAAGAATCCAGTAAAACAGTAATATAAAACAAATCCAGAGATCTTTAAGCAGATGGCTTTGACAATATAGTGTTATGGGGCCTTCATGAACAAAGTGATCTCCTTTGCAGTATTTCATACTTTTGTACCTGTACTTTGATATGTGCTTTATTTGCTTTATTCTGAGGCATTTGACAAGCCATATATTCATTCACTCAGGTATATTCCTGTTGCAGTTACGGCTGTTGTGAGGCTAGACATCCTGACTAGTTTCACACTAGCTGTGCTGGGTGCTTTATATGTCAGGTTTTGTACATCAGGTTTCATCAGACATCATTAGACTTGCTCTCCACAACATGCTTTAAGCAAGGTGCTAAATTCATCTTGTGGAGAATCAGTGTGGACAGGAACTGCTTGTGTGATGACTTAAATATAGATTTCCACCACTGCTGTCTCAGTGAAGTTATTTTACTGGCATGTGTGGCAATCTTTGTGTTCAGGGGTCAAACCTAAAATAATTTGATCGGTGTAACAAACTGATAGTGCTGGGTATCAAGTGCTAACTGCAGCGGAAGGGACTGTGCACCAAACAGTGCAGAATTTGTTCTGGATGATGTTGTCACTGTCGAGTGTTTATTAAGTCTTTATGCAGTGAGTTCTCTTCCTGTCAGGAAAAGAGATTGAGAAGAGCTTGAAATGTTGTTTTGCTTTGGTGTGTTTTTAAAAACATAATGTATCTCTTTTTCCCCATAATGGTAGGGAAATATAGGAAAGACAAATGAAGCTTATAAAATATCAGAGGTATATGGCTTAAGAATAGTTCTGTCAACTGATGAAAACCATTAAGCTGCGGTCTCCCAATTGTGATGTGCTTTATTACAGGCTATGTATGATTGCATTGTCTGTTGCCTATCATCACCACCATTAGTGGCATTTTGCAGTGGAAAAGTGATGTCTAGCCATGGCTGTAAGCTTTACCTCTGCAGTTTATACCTCTTGGGAAGTTAGAAATGTGTCAGACAATGAAAAGTTCCCTTTGTATTTAGGAGTCTCTGAAATACTGGAATCAATTACAGTATTTTATTGCAGTATTTGTTTGTATATACCTTTAAAGACTATGTGTCAAATATTTTGTACTGTATTTTCAGTGATTTGTATATTCTTCTTGACTTAAGAAATATGTCAATGAATGGCGGCTCTGATGAGCTGGTGGAAGTGTAAGCAGGAGACATTATCAAGTATTTGGAAGCAATTTGTGTACTGAGTTTGTTTAAACACAGATCCGTTAGCTCATGAACAGTGAGAACTTTACAAGGACAAACTGCAAGGTCAGAGGAAATTAAAAACAAAAGAATGCACGATTGCCACTGCTGATAGGACAGAGCACTGATTACTCTAGCCTTGTCCTGCTAGGATCACGATGATGACAACTGTGTCTTAAGTCCTCTGACCAGGTAGACTGTAAGGCATAGGTAGTTGAGCCTCCGTTAAGTTAAATTCAGATCTCTTTCTGGAGGTAGTTATGGAGCAGCATAACAAGACAAAAGGGGCTTAGAGTCTTATGCAAGAGAAGCCAGCGCAATCCACACAGATTCTAAGATACAGACGGTTAAGTGTTGCATTTGGGTACATACTGGCATTGTAACACACCTCGCATCATTATGCTACGTGCTAGGAGAGTGGAAAATTACAACTCAGTTATTCAAGACAGTAGTAAATCTAGTTAGTACCTCATACTTCTGACACATCTGTCAGTGTGGCATTGTGATTATTTACCTTGGCACTGTAAGCCCCAAGCAGGAAGTCCAGCTGGTGAGCACTGCATCCCAAAGCCTCTGGCATATTCTTACCAGCCCCACTGCCACCAGCATAACCTGCAGCCCTGCTGACCATACCAATCAGAGTATTCGCGTGAGTAGAGGTTTGCAGGATCAGGGCATCAGTTTGCAACAGGAAATGGCATTTCCAAAGGTGAGTGTGTGAAAGGGGTCAGTAACTCTCGGCAGCTAGTTGCAAAGTAAGTTCCGTTGGAGGATTATTACTTGCAAAGTTAATTGCTATGATTTTACTAAGAAAAACAACCCAAAAAAACCAACCAACCAAAACAAAACAAAAAAACCTCAAACTGTTGTGGTAAGACTGATGTGCTTAACCTGAGTTCCTTTAGCAAGCTTTTTAGCTAGGTCTGGGAATAAGTAAACACCTAAAATAATCTCTGATTTTGTCATCTCTTTGGTAGCGTGCTTGCTTCCTGTGTTACAGAAGTCATCATTAGATTAGCTGTGTTTAAGCTTCCTGTCTCACCAGGGATTTTTCCATTATTTTTACAATCTTTTCCAGGATGTACCAATATCTGTAATAAAGGTTTCACTTAAATTATGGTGTGGTTTCTTGTTGGGATTTTTTTGTTTGTTTGTTTGTTTCCTCACCACTTTCTTTACTTTGTCTAAAATAGCTTTCTAACTCTGATACTTTCATGGATTTATTTATTTTTCAATAGCAGATGCTACTGTAGTAACTCACAGGCTAAGAAAGCATAACGCTGCTTCCATCTACAATTGGTGCTCTGTAATAATCTGTACAACTTGTTTAGATGTATCACTTCTTATTCTGGCTTTGTGAAGAAGCCCAGGCTTTTAAATGAACTTCTAACTGTGGTATATGTGCTATAGGAGCACTGTCCTTCACTGTGCCAGAGATGGGTAACTCCAGTTTGCATGAGCCAAAAGTGATCCTTAGTATATGGAATCATGGTGTGGGTTATTTTGATTTCTTGCTTTCAGTTTGTTAGATGTCTGTGTGTCAGGAAGAGGGGTAAAGTCGCCTGTGTGATATCTCAGATGGGACGACAAAAATGGCACGAACTGTCTAGTTTGCTTGCTCTAACCAATCATTATGCTACTTTTCTTGGCCTCTTGTGGGAAAAGTGCTACTGTTTAATAGATCACCCTTCAACTGTGAGGTCTGGCTGAGAAAATAAGTAACTGAGATGCACGGTGTCATCTTTGGCTCATCTACGATAGATATTGAATACATAATTCTTAAAATATGGTAAGTTTTGGCATATTCTCTTACTGTTAAGCATGGGAACTCTGGGCACTGGGGAAAAAAAAAATACATGCTGGATTTCACATGTGCTCAGTTACTGATAAAAGCAAAAAGTAAATCTCGATGTGAGGTTTTAAAGCAAAAAGTGCAGCTGAATTTTCTGAACAGTGAAGCAGAACTCCAGGACAGTTCTGCTGAAGTTAGACCAAAGTTAGACCATGGGTAAACATTTTGCCATTTCTGTGTACCCTGCTTGATCTTCTGCGTGTCCCTTATGGTTGAGTCTCATTTTCCATTAATAGATGTCATTTACGTGTCAGGGTGTGTGTTTGCCTATAATGTTGGTGAGTTTGTAACTTTTAGTGTAAACAAAAATAGAAGTAACAAACGTGAAGGTCTTTAGGTTTTACCCCTCTGATTGAACTTTTTTGGCTTTGCAAATGCATCTGCTGCCTTGCTGGTTGGTGTTTCTCTGTAGACTTTGTATCAGCTCTTGTGTTATTGCTGTGGAATTTGCATTAGCTCCTTTTGCATTCTTTTGCCTTCAAATGTAATGCTGATTTTGGGAGTTATCAGGATAATACTTAGATTTGGTTCTTCATATTCTGGGGCTGCTAAATAGTTTCTTGATTTATTTCATGCAAATTGTTACCAAAAATTTTCTATGACACAGTTTCTTTCTGTGTTCATTGATTCACTTACTGTATCATCTAGGCTCTCCCTAACTATTCACCTGTGGTAGAGTTGAATGGGAGAGTTTGCACCAATTTAATACCAGCATTCAATTTAATCCACTAACTCAATTCTATGTTTTCCTAAGCTGTGGCTGTGGTGCTGTGGCATAAAATCTTGATCTTGCTTCATAATGATGCTTCTCCTTCATAGTTACTGTCATTTAATTTATATGCATCTGGAAACTATGCCATATTTTAGTGACAGGTTTATATTTTGCATTTTTAGCCTAAATAACACCTTCCTTCCCTTTAAAAGATAGTTTCAGGGTCGTCCTAATTGATTGCTTTTACTCACTTGCCTATGTTGTGCTCTTCATTTGAGAGTCATTGTCTTGATGGTAATTAAACAAAAGCCCAATTAAGTCTCACACTATACTGGGAAGTAGCTTGCCAGACTTTGACAGTAGAACAAAGGACATTTCATTGACAAATTTCATCAGAGGAAGATATCTCGGTGGAGGTCTGTAGAGCAGCACATATGATTTTAGGCACTTAACCAGCTATCACTTTTAAATTATTTTAAATATGTGGCTGAGCCTTCTGCTCTGCTTCAAAGATGCGACTTGCAACATTACTTGTGTTGAAGAGCTAATTTCCATCCACCAACAATGTGAAAGCCCCCTTGAAATGTCATCTTCCCAAACCAGGCAAGATGAGAGTAAGCAACCTCTTAGCTTCTTGGAATATTTCATATGATAAAATACTAATATCCAAAATATAAACCAGTAAATCTCACTTAACTGATGCTATCGTAGTTATTACTCTTAATGTTTTTGTTTTAAAGGCTGTAAATTTGAAGAATCACTTTAGGAGTGGAAAGAGAAAAATTAATTAGAACAATGTTTTTTGAAAACTGTGCCTTGCCTGGCTCTTGGCCTGTGTCCTGATGAGTAAAGTGGTTTGAGAAAGGGGAGGAATGGCCCACAAGAGCCTGCTTCTACAAGACTCTTGAGAAGAACTACAGGACCTCTGCCTTATTGCACGAAACCTTGTAAAATGTTTGAAGAGGATTTTATTTGGGTCCCCAGCTTTCTCTTTTACCGTTAATTTCTTCATTTGAATGCCATAGCTCTGTATCACTGTATATCAAAACCAAGACAATAATTGTCAACAGTTCCAAGTACGTGTGTGCATTAATATGTTTGATTTCCACCAAGCCATAAACACTCTTTTGTCCTTTGCCTTTTACTAGCTATTGGCTTGGCTATTCCTTGTGGACAGGAAAGCTGTGTTTAATGCTTTGTAAAGTGGCCATCAGTTCCTTGCTTTTATCTGTATTCAGCATAAATTATTTTCAGCAAGGCCATAGAATTGTTTTGGCCAAGATTTGCAGGTGTCCCTTGTGGAGAGAAATTTCAGGATAAAGGCTTAATCTTACTGTTTCTTTCTTCCCTTTCTCTCTATTTCATCTTTCCTTGAAGAGCACTAATCCTGAATGATAGGAGCCCATGGTTGGTCTCCTCCCTCCTCCATGGCTCACTTCTGTTGCTGTTTTGTCATTTTCAGAATTAACCCTCAATTGGATAGAGTGAGGCATATTCTTTTATTCTTAAGCTTGGAAACTTGGTGTGCACTGCTGATGCAATATTTCTAAGGGGAAATTCAGCCCCTAATTATCAAATTAGATGCACATTCTGGTTCTTTGGCTTGACTTCTGCCCATCTGTTAGATTGGCACTCTGCCCTCTCAGAAAGTAGCTGACCAGTTTCAGCTGAGCAGAGGAGCCAACCAAAGATGGGTTAAGAGAGGCAGCCCGCAGAACACTTTATGTTTGATTCCTCTTGCCAAAAGCTCTTCCTGTTTGCAAACAATGTCAGTTTAAGCCCATATGCTTCATTACATGGGATGACATCTGTGGAGACAGATGCAGGGATGGCAATACAAATGACATTTGATAAGGAAGGGCATATGTTACGAAACCAAACACTGCTTTGCGTTTAGGACCCTGTCTGTGCTGCACACATGTACACAGAAATATAGATTGCTTGTAAATTTTGTTGTGCGAGTGCATTCATTGGCCAGGGTTGGGCCTTTGAAGTGCATCAACGTTCGAGGTTTGTGGTAACTGCAGTGATATGTTTCAGTTGGTGCAAGTTATTAGCCTAGATCAGTATTTTGTCTCAGCACCCTTTGAATAGTAACAGGCATTAAGGGTCCAGTAGCTTGAACTGCGTAAGGAAACATGTTTGGATGATGCTAATCAAAGAGGAGTCTTTTAGACAGAGGATTCTGCTGTGGACTGTCTTCCTGAAGGATTTCAGTGACATCTTCCAAAATGGCTTTTAGGAAAATCACTGATTTCAGTGTTTAGCAATGCATTATTTGGATGTAATTTTCCCACATCTGAGTAGAAAAGCAGTAAAACCCCCCATCTTTTGGAGCATTCTCTTTGCGCCTTTGCTAGATTATGCTGCTTTTTCAACAGAGGTCAGGTTTCTATCTAAACCTGCTTTTCACAAATGCCTCTGCTTTTTTGGGTTTACAATGTGTCAATTACATTAAAAAACCCCAGAAAGTTAATTTTAGTTGTTGGAGACTTTAAGAGAGATACCATCAAGTCAAGATGTAGTTAGCTCTTTTAAACAGTTTCACGTTCTAAGGCTGTCTGAGGCAGTCACTTATTTTTCTACTTCAAAGATGTTTTCTATTGTTGCTGTATGTACAGTGCAACAACATCTGTGCAAACCACATGGGACATGGGGTTGTTCTTGGAGCCCCAGACTAGACATGTAAAACAAGTGATGCAAAGTTACAGGAGAAGAGAAGGGAGAACAACCAGTGGTGCTAGCACAGCGATCTGTAGGGCCAGTCGTCTGTTCTGGAGCTGAGAAGACATCAAAGAGAAGTGATTTTTAGAGAGCCCCCAGTGAACAGGAAAGGAAAGAAAGGGCTTCAGTTGCCTGTGCCACTGCCTCCAGAAATGCCTGGATTACATTTAGTGGAAGAGTGATATTGCAGTGGCAATAAGGAAGCAGAACGGTTACTGGTAGAGTTGGCCTCAATCAAAACAGCACCAGGTAGGATGAGGAAACAGCAAGTGAGGGTTCCCATCAGTTTGTGGCAAGATAGAGAGGACCTTAGTGTACATGGAAAAAGTGTCTTTCTCTGTCATGGATCCTCATGTTGAGGGTGTCAGTAAGTTCATTGAGTATTAGATTCAGACCTTGAAGGAGAATTAGGATCCTTCTTGTTTTCTCCAAATTGCTAAGGCTGATGGAAGAGGTAGCAAGTTCTTGTTAAATCAACTTTACATACAATCCATCTAAACAGGCTGAAGAAAAGACTATTTTAAAACATTTTCACTTTGATTTCTATGGTCAGTAAAGTGTTAATCACAACAATTCCTGAAAAAATATTTTTATGGTGATGTGTAACGTAGTGATATTTGTGACATTCACGGAGAAGTTAATTTCAGTTAGATTTTAATGTGATATTTAAATATTTTACATAGAATAAATATATTCTGTTGGTTTAGAACAGAAGCAAAAAAAGCACATGCAATATTTTGAATATAGACCTTATCAGCCATACTTGGAAACTACATTTTTAGTTTTCAGGTGAATGCAAAAAAAACCTTTCAAAGAAGATGAAAAGCTACTGGCAAAGTGAAACCTCCATTTAAAAACCAAACTAACAAAAGAAACCAAAAATCAAACCCAAAATATGTTGCATATGGGTATGTTTTTTCTACCGTTAAAATTGAGTTAATATTTGATGTTCACAAAACTGAGAATGTTTTTCCCATTTTGTCCAGCTTCTTATTGAAAAAAAAAAAATCCAAGTGAAATAATGTATTTATATATTTAGATAATGAGCAGTGGCAGAAGTTGACCTCATTTCTCTTAATAAGCTGTTTGGGTAGCTCTTATACATTAAAATCTTTTTGCCTTACTTGAGTACCTTGTTGTGTTTTTCCAAATCGGGTTTGGTAATTTTGAAGAGTAGGTGACTTCTGATTTTTTTTATTCACCAGGATTTATTTTTGGAGCATTTCTTGGAATGATGACACACTTTACTTGAAAGCTTAAGAACAGTAATATATTTGCTAACTCAAAGAGTTCCTAAAGTGTATAAAGCTGTGAAACACTTGAACCATATGTGGTTTTTTTGGATTTGCAGTGTTGTGGTGGGGAAACCAGTCTGGAGGAAGAGGATTTCCTTAATGAAACTGATGCAATCACTTTCTCTACAGTCTTTTTTTTTTTTTTTTTTTTTTTTTTGTCATGTCTCCCCCCTTCCCCCCCCCACTTCCAGAAAGATAATTACACTTCCAGTTTGGAATAGGCAAAGGAATTCTCAAAAGTGTTGAGGGGTGTTGGTTTCTCTGGTTGATTTGGGTTATTAAGAAACCTCAAGTTTCACCTCTTATACATCTTGGTTGTTTCATTTGCAGTAAAGGGTCAATAATAATAATAATGATGGCAATGATAATAATATCTGATTTTTGTTCCCTCCCTGAAGTGCTAAAACACCATGGTTGAAAAGACACCACCAATATCCCTTTCCATAAAGTTTTACTTTAGTATTACTATAGTATTACTCAATTTACACATGTTAACTCTTTCTTTAAAATGCCTGCATTCAAAAGGTACAAATAAATGGTTCCCTGTTTCATTCTGAAGCTGTCTTAGTAGCTGCAGAGTGTGATTTCTAATAGCTGTCCAGATTAGATGAAAATTCAGTGCAAGTAACAGGGGTTAAATTGCAGAGACTGAGACGAATGCTGGCATTTCTTTTTCTCACTGTAAACTTCTAAAAATTGCACCTATTTGTAAAATGTGCATATTTATATTAAATTACCTGAGTTTTGCAGAAATATGGTGCTTCTGGTGCATTTAAGGTTAATGATTTTTATCCAGTTTTCAGAAAAGTTGTGGGGTTTTTATGCAAGAGGTTGAGGACACCCTTATAATTCAGTTGTAAATTTTTTTTGATTAATAAAGCCTGACTGAACTTTGCAGTGCCTTCAGTTACCAGTGGACCTCTCTGCATGTACGTCTACATGTACTTTTTCCTAATGAAGTATCAAAAAAGCATTTTATCTGTTTGGTTACATGATTAATTGCATTGTTATTGCTTAGGCAAAGTAGCCAGAGGAAAGGTTTTGGCTTTGCTTGGCCTGTGCAGTATTTAATGGCAGTGTTGCTGAAGACAGCAGGCACTACTAAAATGGAAGAAACATGCTTGAAATGAGCTTTCTCCTCATTTTTTTCCTTTGTGCATTGATTGTCAGTGTTGCTGAGCCTTTGGTATTGAAATGTTGCTACAGAGAGATATTCGACCTGGGGGGGGGGAGGTGTGTGTGGGTTTTTTTGTTGTTTGTTTTGTTGGGGTTTTGGTATTTTGGGGGGGGGGGGGGGGGGGGGGGGGGGCTTTGTGGGGCGCGGTGGGGGTGGGGGAAGGGGAGAGAGACAAGGAGTGGGGGGCGCGGGGGATGTGGGAGTG
>JAAGNO010011367.1:0-24131 GCA_033439905.1 Ceryle rudis
CCAGTTGTCTATATTGCCCTCACACCATTTATCATATTTTCTTAAAAAAACCCCAATAACCAGCAACCAAACTCCATGACAATTATACATCCTAATAAAATGAGGGCATAGAGTGCCTTTTACTATCACAAATAGCTTTTTGTAATTGTGAAGGTAGGTTGATGAATGCTTCCTTGCTGAAGGACAAACTGACAAGAATGAGTGCTTAGAAGATCCCTTGTCAAATCTAGGTCTAATTAGTTAAGTCCTTGCCTGTGCTTCAGCATCTGCGATTCAAACCCATTCTCTAAAAAAGGACATCAAACTGCTCATATATTAGTACTTCATCATCCCTATAAAAATTCCAGATGCTGTTGTTTCTTAAAATGCATAAACAATTTGTTGTATAGCATCTGCACTGTTCTGCAGCAAACACAGTTTAGCTAGTCCCACTTAAAGCGCATGATTACTGATTACTAAGCCTTGGGAAATTTATTGCTAATTCTATGAGTGTTCCCCATTGGGCTGGCAATAACGCAGTGCATAAAGAGACTAAGATAGATTAATAAAGAAATACCTAAGGAATTCTCACTTTCCTGTTGATGATGAATGCCTTTTGTTTTTCTCAATACCATCCTCCCACGATGTATTTTTTTCAGAAAACACAGTGAAAGTGGGTATTGAAACAATGCCATTCAGGCAACATGATAGAGAAAAGCAAAAGCTGTAGTGCTGCTTAGAGCTGTTATCTAAATGCTCCAATAACCCAACAGGCATTGTGTTGACAAAAAAAGTCAGACTAGTCCAAGGAAGATTATGTGAGGAAAATACAGTAAGTGTTCTGCACTATGGGTGTGAAGATGCACTACAGCACTCATTATGTTCTCTGGCTCTCTGAAGGACTTCGCAGCATGTCCTCTCCCCAGTGCCTCATTGCATTGCCATGGCTCAGGTCAGACAAGGACTGCAGAAACTCAGTGGTCCTTCTCTGTTCTGGCACACTTGCTGGCAACAGCCAAAATTGAAGGTATTTAATTACGTTCAGGATAAGTGTCATGAAATTGATGCTACATTAGCAGCAAAAATGTTGATTCCAATTATTTACAATTCTCTGGTTGCTGTAAAAATAAGCCTCTTCAGCAGATAATCAAAGTAGTAACTAATCCTTTACCCAAAATTAATTTCATGGCAGAATTCTGTAGGTTTGTACTAGTTTAAATATTACATTTCCGCCTCAACAGCTTCTTTACGCGGGCTGGGCCAGATGTGCAGCTGGTATAAATTAACATTGCTCTGTCGATGCTATAAGAGACGGGAAGATTTCTATCAAGCAGTGGCCAGTTCCTGTATGATTAAACATATATTATGTCATGCATTTGGGTATAAATTGCTTTCGAATCAGGAGTGCTTTGCAACCACTGTGCACTACATTTGCCCTGTAATGTAATAATGGTTACAGAGGGGGTAAAGCACTGACCAGGCAGGCCTGTATGACCTTACTGAGTACACACTCAGCTGGAAAGAGGAAAAAAAGGTAGTGGCTGTGTCACACGGTGCTCTAAAGGCCTTTCAATGGGGAGGGGACATTAGAAATGTTAGGATGTGCTATTGGGCCAGCTGTCCCTGCAACTCTTTCTCAGGCTGCGCTTTTAATGCCATTCATGATGCGTGCTGTATTAATAGAGTTATATATATATATGGATGCAAATACATCAGAATATATGAACCAGAGGAACAGATCATTTTCTGATGTTAATGTAATTGCATCGGTTTCACCAGAGCTGTGCTGGCACATAGCAGCTGGGGAACTGGCTTGTGACAAGCTCATCTGTTCCAGGACTTAGCCACCAATGTGCTGTTTAGTTACAAGCTGGTGTAGTACTGTTAAAGGTAAAGCAGTTACAGAAATGTAGTATTGGAGCAATACAGCCATTAATTGCTATCTTTATGGATTATATTTTGTTCTTTATAGTGAGGTCAACTAAAATATGCCTTACTTAGTTTTAAATATTCTCTTACTAATGCTATTGAAGCATCTAAAAGTTAAGTGAAACTAAAGAGTTTGTTCTAAAAAGAGGGAAAATTGAGATTCAAGCTGATTCCTACCTGAAACAAGTCACGAATAATGAGAAATAAACAATGTTGTTTTGTCTCTTCTTCTACAATACTTTAAAAACATACACCTATTGCAAAAGTCTAGCACACATAAAGCTTAGCAGAATGAAAAGTCTGATGCATCAGGCTACATAACTGACAGTAGTTAAACATTAAAGTCACAGCCTTCCGGACAACAAATTATTCTAAGTTAGTTCATGTGTGTTAATGCAAGCATGCTACCCTCAAAAGAAAAGATCAATCATAAAGTTTATCCCTGTGAAAAGCTTTTTATGACATTATATTTTTCCTAAGTGTCTGATGCAAAGAAGAAAAAGGTCAAATAGTTAATATTATTGTCTTAAGACAAGTAGTCTTTCCAGTGTTCTTATTTCTCATTTTTATTAGTATTTATTTCCACTTTAGGCCTTTTAATATGTTATTGTCAACAACTGTAATATTCCAAACTATCAGAAGAAGAAGGTGAAGTCGAAAATGAAAAATTATCTGTCAGATCTGAGGTCTGTGCATAGAAATGTTACTATGGAATTAGGACTGATAAATTAAGTTGCGTTTTTGTATTTTAGGGGTTCTATGGACAATCCAATTATAGATGTTTGGCTTAAAGAGTTTGGCAAAATGTTCAGTTTTGTTAGTGCTTCACTGTAGGATTCCTTGACACTTAAGCTGGTGTGTAGTACCGTATAGAGAAACACATTCAAAGGATGTTCTACAGTCTTGCACATTTCCACCAATTTCATTTCAGACTCCTGAGGTCCCTTCAGAGCATCCTTGGTCCTTTTCATTAAGCAATCTCTGGCAATAGTTCAGGTCTAAACTTTTCCCCTGAAATAACTAAATATCATTTTAATAGATAAATATTGTAAATAAACATTATACCACTCTTCTAAAATACTCTTTGAAATGCTGTCTCTCCTTTTTCATGCTTAATGGTCTTCTAGACCTTGATTTAATTTTTTCATGTTTTTCATTAAACAGTACCTACTTCTGCTTCATTTCTTGTTTTTCAAAACGTGCCTGGTGTCATAGCACATTAAGGGTTCCCCTAGCAACACAAAAACACACTTTTTCTTGGAGCTGCATCTCTGTAGTCTAAAGCACTTAAATCATGACCTTTTAGCTACAGCACGTTCTGAGATTAATTAAGAGCGTTTAAAAATAATAATGATAATGTTTAGCGCATTCTTTGATATGTAGAAAGCCAAATGCTTTTATTTACTCATGTACGGAGGCCAGATCTTGAGCTTTCTACACTCAGATTAGCAATGAAATACTTGCATCCTGGGTTTATATAATATACATTAAAATGGAATTAGATCTTTGTTTTGGACTTTATATTCAGTTCTGTTAAATCCTGACTTTCCTGAGGTTGGCAGTATGTGACTACATGAAAATTTTATCTAAGGACTACCAATTGCAATGAAATCTGTTTATACAGTTTTGTATTTATTCTCTGTCACAATATGTCAGCTTTTCCAGAGTCATGCTCTCCATAAACAGAAGGATGTGTGTATGCACACACTTCCATGCGCTGAAGTTTACCCAAGCCTAACTACAATGAAACATAACAAAGAAAATGACTTGACAGTCAAGATCTGTTTTGCTTGCTGCTAGCCCTTTCCAACAGCAGACCTTGAGTGCCTGCACTAAATCCTTTTTGAGATCTTGTGTATTTCCCCTTGATGGAAAAAGTTCTTGTGAAAAATATCTACTCTGAATCATTTTACTTTAAAATATTGAAACTACAATAAGAGAGTGCAAATAGGGAAATACAGTTTTTCTTCATTATGATACATTCCCAAAAAGTACCTTCTCAAAACATTCTCGGCAAAAAATCTCACAGCTTTGCTTCTTGAAGCTTTGCTTGAGTTTGTAACAGGAGAATTTCACTGTGCTTTTGCCAGTCTGCGATGGGACTCCCTAAATCCCGGCAGAATGCTTACCTTTGCTCACTTACGTGTGTCATTCTTCTTGACATATCGTACTATTTATTTAAAATAATCCTACCCTTTCATTAGTTCTGCACTATTAAAGTACCAGATTTGGCAAACTTCTTCAAACCAAATTTCAAACTACTGGATTCAGAATGAGATCTCAAAATCATCAAGTGATGAGCAACAGTTCTTTGTAAAACTTTCAAGGACAGGGAAGAGGCACCAACTATCAGATAGCTGTGAAGTGCTGTCTCCTTTTTATTTCCTCCTTAGTCTTGTCCTGTGTTACTAGACAGTAAATATTCAAAGTTCTGGATATAAATAGTCTCTGATTTGCTCCCATAGTAAGACAGATAGATTTGTCATGATCCCATTTTTTGAGATGGGTAAATGGAGCTGCAAGGTAAGTTTTCTTACACAAAAAATGTGAAATCTCCCAAGGTGGTTAACTTTTTTCTTTAGTCACTTTTTGCAGGTAAGCCCAGTTCATTCAAGGCCACATAATAATAAAAGGTTCCTAATCTTACAGATTTGGGAACCCTTTAAAATTCAGGAGAGTTATGTATGTCTGCATGCCTATGCACACAGGTCCAGTTGTAGAAAAGCACTCTTATTTGTGAACTTTTGGTGATCAACTTTTTTATTTTCAAGCTTGTGTGCTAAAAGCAAAAGAATGCTGGATTCTAGTCTGAAATAAAGTGCAGGGAGGATATATCTACAAAAGCAAACTTTCATCTTTTCTTGAAATGCTCTTTTATTTACACAATAGATGAATTGCACAGACATAGAGCTGCTGCTGAAGGATCTGTAAACAACTTACGGAAATCTCTTCTCTAAGGAAGCTCAGTCCATACAGTTAGAAAAGAGATGAGATATATAACTAAGAAGTGTAACAAGACAAATTATACAATTAAGTTAAATGAGTAAATGTTAGATGATTGTAATTAACAAAATAAATAAAGACCATACGCAGGCCACAGAAAGTTATAGGTGATAATTAGATTTTATCTTTCTGACAGCGTTTTGACTGTAAATAGTCCATGTGTTTCTGATGTATAGGATTTAATTTTAGAAAAATAAGTGGCAACCAGGAACTTTCTATTCTAAAAAATAGTTAATATTTGATTTTGGTTTACCTTTCCATAACATTATTTTCTACATGAAGTTTTTAAACATAACTGACTGAATTTTGATAAAATGTATTCCTTTTGAGGTCTCTTTGAGGAGTCTGTCTGGAGCATAAAGTGAGGATTAGAGGAGTCAGTGGAAAGAACTGAATGTATCTACTCATCTATGACAAATATAACAAATATTACTATTAAATCCTGCATCTCTTTCTGCTTACCATTCTTCAGACTCCCCAGGGAATGTTTTTGTGTTGTTTGTTGCAATTTTGTTAAAAAACCCGAATGACTACATTCTGAATAACTTCAGAGAAGAGTAAACTAAACTTTTTATTGTACCTAAAAATAAATGGACAACAAGTTACCATGGTATGGAGTCAGAACAAAACCAAAATGAAGGTTCCTAATAGTAATTTAGCATATCTGTTCAACAGGCAAACAGCATTTCCAGTTTGATTCAATTTGTTATGGATATTTCCCAAAACACTCTTTCATTATGATGCAGGGTGCTTCAAACATTAAAAGAGCAATGACAAATGGTAAAAAGCACACAGGTTCCACCCGCTTGTGGTGAAAGCAGTTCTACAAATTTGTGAGGTGGAGAGTGAATAAATCCTGATGTTTGTAGCTAGTGCTAACATAATCTATAGACTTGATCCAAGGTCCACCTAATTCAGGGAGAGCACTGCACTGACTCATGATTTGTGACACAGTTTCTACCATGATTTTTCATGTTGGCTGGACTCCTTTCAGTTGGTTGGTCCATGGTGCCATTTTTGTGCAGTGAAATAGGCTTTCTTGCCTTTTCTTTTGTTATTGCTCCTATGGCTTTCAGCCAGAGAGCCTGACCATTAATGGTGTGGATTTAACTCAGTGTCTGACTTCTCACCCCCATTAATACTGTTTTTGTATATGTATGATTACGATTCTTTCACCGTATACTCATCTATACAGCGATGGGTTGTGAGCTTTAAAACTGAATTTTATTTTTGCTCTTGTATATTTTAAGTCTTTTATGATGCCTCAGTATGAGGAAGATTTAAAATGTCACACAAGTACCAAAGCAGGCCATTTAATCTCTGAAAGAATAAACTGAGATACAACGCAAGTCAAGAAAGTTTCCAGGAGAGGAAGCAGAAACCTGTCTGTTTATTCATCACCAGATGTACTTGTCTCTTTCTCTGTCTGTTTGCATTAGACCTGGCTCAGCTTTCTCCTTGTTTGTTGTTGGCAAGCATGAATGAATATTATGACGTGCTGTCTCCCGGTGGTTGCATGTAAATAATTATGAGGAAAGGAGTGGTAGATGAAGCTACACATCCATTTTTTTACAAATTTCATACCCAGATAAACCATGGCATACTGCTTAATATGTGTCACTGCCTTCATTCACCCAGCTAAAGTTCTGGCGTCTATCTATAACAGGGGATTGCAGGAAGCAATTCTCTTCTGGCAAGTAGAGATTACATCGTGGTTGCCAGTATGAATGAATGAATTGTTTAGAAAAAGACAGAAGATGCGATTCCAGTTGCTCTTTGCAAAAAGAAAGAACAAAAGGCTATGATTAAGAAAAGACCAAGTTATGTAGAAGTCCATAGCTAGACAATAAATATTTTAATTTATTAGCAGAGAATGTCAAGCTTTCAATTAGGAGCTCTGAAAGGTACTTGAGAGATAAATGGCCATGTAGCACTGAACTTTAAACGCCAACAGGCTCTTTACCATCCTATTATATTCTGGTCTAGAAGGAGCTCTAATCAAAAGTGAAATGCCAACATGCAATTATGGCCATTTTGCATGACAGGGACTTTCAGTGGGGGCAAAAGGGACAATAATCCCCGCACACACCTGGTGAATTTATGCAGGCAGCCCCTACATATCCTTTTCTTCAAAATCTCTGTCTACCTAAGGAAGGATTTGAATTCATGCTTCTCACAGCTCTGTGACATATAGAAACACCATTTTGCAGATGAGAAATCTGAGTACACCAAGTTCACAGCCTGGTCTTCAGAGTTCAGGGAAGAGTCCAGTCTCATCTGAAACGAATAAGGCCCATGAATATTCAGGAACTGTGCAAACTGAGAGCCTGGGAGAGAGGAGCAATCCTCACGGGCTGGCCTGGGAACGGGATGTTGCTCTTGTAATACGCAGTGTTTTAATCACAAAGCATTTCCACTTAAACAAAATGAGACCCAGGGGGTGATCAGGAAAAAGACTGGCTCCTTTATTTGACAGATTTCAAAATTGATTATGTTTATGTTTGACTGAATTATTTATCCACCTCTGGAAACTCAGGGAAGACTGAAGAATAATTCAGTAGACAGTGTGACTGAGCGAGTTAAGTGAGTTTCTCATTGAACTCAGGAATATTTGGGTCGTGTTCTCACAATCCAGCTTCCTCCAAAATTGCTTCTTGGCCCTAACACCCCTGAAACTGAAATTGTTGAAGGACAGGAAGATGACCTAAAATCTCTTAGCAGATCTCAGAATTTCACCTAACAGTACTGGCCAGGACCAGACAAGCTGCAAGTGAAGGATGAATTGAAGTCAGAGGAAGAAATGCTTTTTGCCCCTGCAGAGGCCAGTTTCACTACAAAAACTTCAGAACTGCAGAGGCCTGTAGTGCTATCCAGGTGTTTACTGTACCCTGAGGAGGTGAGAACTTTGGTCAGGTGATACTGAGATTTGGCTGTAGTGCTGAATTCAGCCACCTTTGTGTATAGAGTGCCTACAAATGCGAAGACCATCTGGCTTTGATTACAGATACTTAACAGTTTTGAATATTGGGACAAAACTCTGACAGCAAGCTAAGCATGACAGGGGTGCCTAGAGCTTCAGAAGAGTACAAGTAGATACTACAGTCCCCTGTCTATTAAGAGCTGTCCCACTAGAATAAGGTGGAAGACCCTCTAACTACTCAGCATAGTGGGCAGCAAGATCAACTGCTCTTCCTGCCCTTTCTTTCCAGGTGACCCTGCCTCTCTGGGATGCCATCACTTCAGCCAAAGTAAATGAATGAAGTAACGATATTAGAAGAGTCTTGGCTGATTTCTCAAGGTAAGAATATAATCCCAAATTGCTTAAAGTCGTCTTATTTTTTGACACAAGTATTCTGTATTCTTTACACATGAGTACTTCAGATCTGATGAACTATAAAATGTTTCCCTTCAGGAGAATTGGAAATCAATTTTAGCCATTTGGAATGATAATAATTAAAAATATCAGACACTGATTGCATTTCAGCAGCATGAAAAACATGTTCTATTACAGGGAGCAGCTGTGCATATTATTATGAGAATTTTCCATTTTCAGTATGTGGTATCCAGCTAATGTTAAATAGAGTGTATTTTGATGCAAGCCTGTGGTGCTTTTACCTTGCAACTGATTCATCAGGTAAAATTTAAAAAATATTAATTTTTAAAGCTTACATATAGGAACTCAACTATATTTGAATAACTCTGAAATAAAATATCTCTGTACACAAAAGGAACAAAAATATCCCTAGAGCATACCCAGACTTCATTTACTATGTCTCCAAACAAAACTTCTCCTCTGTGCACAGCTATGTGGCTGCACATATTCATGATAATAGTGTCATTAATCTTTCCAGCAGTAATCTCTACTTCTCAGCTTTTACACGTTCAGCACCTGGGTCAAATTTGACCTGAGAAGTTTGTCCTTGAATACTATCATTTACAAAGTCTGTGTTAAAAAAATCCACGTATTATCAGAACTGCTGCGTTTTATCAAATAACTGCCACCAGCTCTTGCCTGAAATAGTTCATTTGCAAAGCTGTTGCCATCAAACTGTGGAAACCAACCATCAGTCAAAGGCTTGTTTTACTCTTTTTTTTAATAGTGATAGCAAATGAACTGCAGATGGAGCACTGTTTATACTTTCCCATCATCTCTGGAGTTCCTGGAACCGTTGCTGTGATGTCATTACGTTTGGGCAGGATATAGAGAACGCAGCAACACTGGAAATATTTATTGACTGGGTTAGGGCCAGTTTGACTTGTACTATAGGAAGTACATCAAAGTGCTGGAAATGCAAGGCTACATGACTTCACTTTTCATGTAGACCTATAGTGGAAACACCATGTGGAAGAAAATATAGTTTGATACATCTACTGAACAAATAGAATATAGGAATAATTTGTTCTTAGATTTTATGTAGCTTCACATCAGAAGAAACTTTTGTTTGGGGTGTATATCTGAAATCTCTGTCACTGTTGGCCTTTGTGGCTGTGACAGATGACTTCTGTCAGATTAAGGTATAAGGTTTATTACATTCCCACTCTCGGATGTCTATCCTCTTTTAGTTTAAAAGCATCATCCCTTGTCCTGTTGAAACATGTCCTCTCCTGAAGTTTGATCCTAGGTACTGCACATATAGCAAAACAGTTTTGCCTTCCACCTGGTGACAGAGCACCTCTACTATCTTGCTTGTTCTCTGTCACTGTACAGGGCATCACTAACTTATGCTTATTCAAGCCACATACCTGCACATATGAAATGGTGATCTTTGCTGATAGAGAATATTGCGATAGGCTCCCATGGTTTGTTTGCCACTTTTACAGTTAGTAGTACAAAATTCTTGCTAAACAATGAGGAAGTAATATTGTAAAGAAACCCTGTTTTCTGGCCAAGCAGACAAAGTTCCTTTTGTGATACCATAACCTTGATTTCTTTTCTTTATCATTGCTTGTGTGCTTTCCAGCTCTCTGTTATCAGGCTTTCACAATGGCTCAGTCACTGATGTAACTTGCAGTTTCTACTGCAAGTACAGATTAATGGCTAAAATCCTGGGATAAAAAGTGACTGAATTAATGCTGCTTTGCTTTATGCACAATACATACCAGCTAGCTTAAATGTCTACTTCCAAATTCTCCAACGAGGGAAGAGTCCCTTCACGATGAGGGATTGGCCAGTTCCATACCAGTCCATTTCCTGGCTCGGAGTGCCCTGGAGCAGCCCTGGGTGGGGTGCTAATAGACGGATTAGTGCTGACTGTGAAGGTACCCAGCAGGTGTCTGTAACTTAGATTAACTATAAAGCTGATCTCTCTCTATTCTCAAGGTTAACAAGTCTGTGGGTGTGCGTCCAGGTTAGCTGATCTGAATGGGGGCTGATGGTTGTTTTGCCTCTGATTTACTGCAGCGCGTCCTATGTAGCAGAGATGTGACCAAAGACAATAGCAAAGGCTGCAGAGAGGCCTAATCCTAGCTAAGAAGTTGAGGTTGGTCTAGTATAAACTCATAAAATGGTGAAAGTTTAGGTAGATTTCATTCCCTTTTCTGCAGCAGCTTTCAATGAGCTTTATATTAAAATTCTATAATAAAATTCTGCTTTCCTAAGCACCAAGTTCCTTTCAGCTCAATTAAGCCAGTCTAGAGTAGAAACATGGCCATTATGGCATTTTATGGCATCCTATGTATGGTAGACATATGCCCTTTGTTTTTGTTTTAATCATGAGTTTTCAAGGCACCTATGTGAAATTTTGTTCTGACTGTAGTGTTTAGTACTCAATTCCATTGCTGTCTGTAGGAAGGTACGTTATTATCTGTTTAATAGTCAGTTAAGACTCACTTAAAGATTTTATTAAGGCTTGCATTTTAATAGTGTAGAGCCAAGTTCTCGTGAGGTTCTGTTTTACTATCTTTGTTTAAGTGATGTTTAAAAAAAAAAAAAAGAATGAAATTTTAAAGATGTTGGTAGTATCTCTGAATATTTATGTTGGAAGGGATTTCAGGAAGTGATTTAGTCCCAGTCCTCTGCTCTGAGGAGTGCTAATGTCAACATTAGAGCAGGATGGCCGTGGCTTTTTGCAGTCATGTTCTTGGTGTCTGAGACTCGAGTCTTCCCAGACTGTTTGGTGCCTCCCAGCAGGAACCACAGTGAAATGTGCTCAGCACAGCCACTCAGGTTGGCTCCCAGGCACTCGGAACAAGCTTGCAGAGACTCTAGTGCCATGACCAGTGATTGTAGAGCTTCCAGTCTGTTTTTAAAAACCATTTTTGGCTTGCTTGGCTTTCCTGTATTGAACTTGTGCTTTAAGGCAAAGGCAAGTAAATGTTCAGTATGGCTCCCTAGGGAGAAAGAACAGGGTGGGATATAATTAACTAAAGGTCAGGAGAGGGAGATATGGGAAGATATTTTGCAGCCAAAACCAATCATGAACTTGCTTTCTGTTTGCTTGATCTAGTTTCTTCTTCTGCTCCTACTTCATCATCACCCTTTGTGTCAGCACTATACTGTCTCCTTCCCTGAATAGTTTGACTTACATTATTCCCTCTGGCCAGGGGATATCCTATTTTTAAAGAACACCAAAGTATATAAAACTTGTATTTTCTTCTTTTTTTTTTTTTTTTTTTTTAACTTCAAAACTACCCATTGACCTTCCAGACTCAGAGAAACGTAGGTTATCCTGCCCAGTGGGTTTCTCTGGTTCTGCCCAGCTGCAGATGTATGCAATTAGAGGGGAAGGAAGGAAGATAAATGAGTCCATATGAGAAAGCTGGAAGAAAAGTTCCCTTCACTGAGCAAAGTCCCGTGATTAACAATGACCCTGAGAATCTCTCCTACACTGTGGTTAGAAGGAAACAAATACTCCATGTCATCGGAACAGGTGATAGGAGAACAGCCACTGTGGTGCAGCTACAAACCTGTAGCACAGCGGGAGGACTTGCCTGGGTCATTTAAAAGATGTTTTTATCCTCAGGCTAGATTCTAATTTTGGTTATGCTGGGGTAAATTAGGCATAACTTTACTGACATCAAAGGATTGGGTCGAGATGATCTAGCCTCCTGAAACTGAGGTCAAACCCACTAACTTTTCTAGGCAAGGTCTGCCCAGATTGAATGGGTGGAGCAAAGTCAAACCTATGATTTTTTTTCTTTCCAGTAGGCACTTGGTGTTCACAGCTGGCTTTGTCTTTTAAAAGGCCATTTTTTTTGGCATCTAAACTGGCAATTATCTGGATATCTTGGATATCTTTTTATTTAACTGCCCTTTTCTGATGGGTGGGGGTAGGCAAGCTTGCAAAATAAAGATGCAAAGGGGTGGGTTTTTTTCTGACACTGTAAGAAAGCTGTGTTGGATTCTAGGGGTCAAAGTTCAGGCTGTTATAAAAATGGAGCTTGTTTTTAGCCTGTACCAGTTTTCTTCTTGCACTTTAATTTAAACTAGTGAGCCATATGCAGAGCAGAGATGAAAGTCTCAAAGTAAATGCTTGTGAATTTATTTTGAATAATTGCTAGTATTTTTGTGTATGATAAAACATGGGCATTGGGCAACTGCAAAGATAAGATCCAGCTTGAGGTTGTTGTGCTTAGCTACATGTATGTCATCATTAAGTTAGAAGCTTATACACGCACCAAAAATGCCCTTTCTCAAATTAACCTTCAGTGGTTTAATTTCCAGTATTTCTGCTCATAATTGTATCACGTCTTGTAGCCAGAAAATAAGAACTAAGTGTCTTGCCTCAAGGCAAAACCAGTATCAGTGCGAGTAGCAACTTTCTGTGTACATGCACTTCAACTCTTTGGTGTACACATCTTTCTTGGGTCTCTCAAAGTCTGCCTGACTCTGTGCGGAACTGTGATGAAACTTTCAGGGCTTTCCTCATAGGAACGATGCCCTCTGACATGTCTTATTTATGAGTGAATTCCTATTGCTTTAGAATCAGAATTGCTTTAGCAACGTGCTACATAAGACACCTTGAATAAATAGAAATCCAACTGCTGGCATTGCTGGTTTTGTGATTATTTTGGGGACGAGACTTTGGGAAACAGAATAATTATTTTCAGTCGTGTTCAAAAAACAATGCAAGTTAAAGTTGCTGGTGTGGGCGTTTACTGTGTTCACATGCAATGTTATGATAAGGGCCTGGTCTGAAAATAGTGAGTAAATTAAAAACACCCTTCTGAAACTATACACCAAGAATAAAGGTCGAATGTATTAAATATTTGTAGCCACTAGGTGGCAATGGGATATGGCATCGAGCTGGAGACTTGTGAAGATCATCTGCAGTAATACTGGGAATGGGATGTGAGAAGCCGTATCCCTTTTAAGTGACCAGCACCACACCTTGGGGCTTCTAACAGCTCTCAGCTTACTGCCAGTGCTGCGGTTTCATTTCAGCCCCAGTTGGTATGAATCAGTTTTCATCCTCTTGGTTGTCTTTTGTCATTTGCCACTTAGCAATGTCATTTATAGTGTGTTTTAATGTTCTTGGTGACCTTTGGCAAGCAACCGTGTTCTGTTATTTCAGCTGTGAGCCTGATAATCTATCGAAGTGATGACGCCCTTTTTGAAAGAAAATGCCAGCTAGCTTTGTGCAGGTATGCTGAGCTTGAAATCTGCTCAAACCACTCAATACTGTTTCCAGCACTAAGGAATAAGATCTTGTGGGGTACTTTGCTTACCTAACAAAGAGCTGGTGATAATTTAAGAAAAAAATCTGAGAAAAGTATTTTCTCCCGGTTTATCCTATGGTTGTAACTTTTACAAAGAAAAGGGGTAAAAATAGTCTACCACATTTTTTTTTTTTCCTGCTGAGGCAAGAAAATAACCCTCAAGAACACCAGCAGTGCTCAACAGCAACTGTCCCAAGTTGCAGTAAGGTAGGCATGAGGAAATCTTCACTTGAATGGATAGTCTGGAAGCCCTTTATTGTTTTGTAGTAAGGCATCACTCTGTAAGTATCACACTTCAACTGAAGCAGTTTCATAGTAGTAGAAGACTACTTCAACAGCAATTAGGGCTTCACAGACATTTCCTTATCATCTAAGAAGAAACGGCTTCTGAATCAGACCCAGGCTGTGTTCTTCACTTCATTCACCACTTTTAGTTCCTAAGGGGGCAATTTGAGTCAGCAGAATTGACCAGCATGTTCTGCATGAAGTACAGTGTTTGGTACTATGTGCTGCAAATGTTTGTTACAAAAATTATACTAAAAAGGAAGTTGCTGTAGTAAAGTTAAACACTACAGACATAAAGCAGCAGTGTTGTAGGTGTTTATGCAAATTTAGCTTGTTCTGTGTTCATTATGGTATCGGTCTTTAGTTACATGATCAGTCCTATAGTTTTCTCCCATCTTGTACTTATATTTTCATACAGGAAGCAAAACTGTATTCAACTAAAGCTCTGACCAAAACACCTTGACATGAGGCTGCTTTTATGAGCATCATTTCTTGTATGCTCAGGTTCAGTTCCAGTTATCATTTTGTATCAATAAAAATATGCTTTCTTTGGTAAAGCGATGTGATCTTAACAGGTAAAGATGAGAAAATCCCATACAAAGTTCAAAAAGGGCAGGGAGTTAGAAGGCAGAAAAAGGACACAGTAAAGTAAAAAGATTGAATTTCATATAATGAGAAGCAGTCTCAGCATTGCCTAGCCAAGGTAAACCACACAATAAGTTACTGTATAAACAGAGAATGATAAAGTATATGATCTTTTAATCTTGAAGTGGCATCAGTACAGTTCTGTTGCAATTACCTTCAGTATGGATAGGAGAACCTGATGTTGTTTCAGTTCCTGAAGAGATACGGTAACTTCTAATTGTTGGAAAATAAAGACAATCCTAGAATTTCACATGTGTGCTTAAAATTCAGCTGTCAGACATATTTCTCTTTAGCTATGGTTTGGAAGGTGTTTCAGGAGATCAGCAGTTTAATAGAGCATCTGGATCTCATTGAAGCCCTGTTTTTTTGTTTTTGTGTTTCTTAATTTATTACTACACTTTCCAGCTGGGCTGAGAGAGGCACAAATAGAACATCATATTGCTCAAAGTCACAAAGCAAATTTTCAACACCATTTAAATTTGAAAGTTTTCTTTTGCTTTAAACATTAAACGTAAAAGCTTCCAATACTACTTGATGGTATTCTTGCTTGCTACGTGAGGTTTTACTTACAAAATGTAATAACATTCCTCATTTTGAGAACAATTTTTTAAGAGATGTTATAGAAGGCTTTATTTTCTCAGCTTTCTTTTGGTCCACTGATCTTGTTCTGTAGAATTGGTTGTTATTAATTTTCTTATTCAAGAGCCCATGAGGGAGGGGGGGTGTGTGTGTCTGATTTGATAGGACTCCTGGTTGGTTGCATACAGCGCTGATTATGTGTGTCTAGTGTCTCAGCACATGCTGGTGTCCCACTTCATTACAGATGTCCTTGTGCTGGAAATAAAAAAACAAACCTGGAGCTACACTGTAAAATGTGCTGTATGTTAAAGGTAATCAATACTTGATTCTTAATCTGGATAGGGAAATAGTGGAACATGACAGCTATTGACTGTGTCATGTTTATCCTAGCTATGAGTCTCCCCGCTGGCTGTTCATCTTCTCAGTATCCATTTTCCAATTACTTTTGACTGGAACTTTTGCTTTCAAAAACAAAGAGCTACAGTGGCATCCATGTTCTGATTGTTGCCTGTTGTATTCCTCCCTCACAAGACCATTTACATTTTTAACGAGTTTGCTGTCCTCCCAATTTGTTAAGCTATGCCAAAATGCAGAATGTAACTGAGAATTTATGTATTAATCCTCCTGTAAGGAAAAAAGGAAATCCAAAAGGAAATTCCACTTGTAACCTCTTTGATTCCGTTAAGGCAAACTGTATTTTTGGTTGTCTACTTGAAGGGGAAAAGCCAACCCTAGCCTTTTAGTTGAAGGTGTCTGTAATCTTGGCCATGCTGTCTGTTTACCAGTTAGGTGAATTAATGCAGATGTCACTTCTGTCATCTGTAGATCATATCCTTTGGACTACTGCATAACACAGCCAAATCATCTCAGTGGGTGTGAAGTGCAAGACAAGAAATCTATCCTAGGGTTTAATCTGAATGCAATACATAGTTCTACAAGAGGTAAGAAGGCTTTTGAGATAGTAAAGAGAAATATATCAAGAAGCAGCCATTTGGGTCTCAGATCTTCAGATTTATATTCATGTTCACAGATCTAATTACTACTAGTGAACTGGAAAGATCCATACTGGCTCAGCTCTTTAACGCACTGCTGATCACAGCTATATAAGCCAGTAAATGAAAAAACAGAAAGAGCTTGGCAAACTTCAAACACTGTTTGGTCCAACTTTTTTTTGCTCATGATCCATGCAGAAAAAGGCATGAGTGATTCCAATTTACCTTTTATCACATAAACGAGCTCAGACCATCTCTATGCCTTTTGTCAGGACATTTCCTAGTGCCAATTAGAGCAGCCATGTGGATGTTTTATCAGAGGGGCTGCTTCAGCTGGGATCGTTGGAGTACTTTCTGCTCCCTTCCCTCCTGCTTTACCTTTGAACTGCTCCTGTGCTCAGGTGCTGTGGAGGTAGAACCATAAACCTGCAAGAGCACAAAGGAACTTTATGAGAGCTGTGGATTTTATCCATGGAGCTGGTGATAAACTCTGAAAGGTATGTAGTACCTTATTGTAAAAGCCACATGTAACCTGTGGTTCTCCTACATGCAGCTGCAAGTGTGATGGTTCCTCAAATTCTTGTGTTTATTGACAGGCATATATAAATTGCTCCAGGTATGAAAGCAACACAATCCCTTTTGCCTGTATATCTTTGCTCTGTTGACTAAAATATCATGTCATAACTAAAGATTCACATGTATCTGACTCACCTGGTAATACTTAAAGCAATGTCAGGATTTGAAACTCAGTAATTCTACCTGCATCAGCCAAAAACACAGTAGACAAATGTAAAGCCGAGAGTGTGCTAACTGGTGTTGGAAAAGAGTAAGCTTGACAAATGACAGCACGTAGAACGAAGTGCTTTATAGAGTGGTGAAATGTGCTACTTTATTCTAATTTCCTGTGTTTTGAAGCTGTGATGGCATTGGAGATAGTAGTGATGGGGAGCTAGAGAGAAACAATTTGTGTGCAGTCCCTGATCTCAGAGAATCTTGAAACCATAGTTGTTTTCTTCTGGGAAAACATCTAGTGCCAATTAGGTTCCCATAGAATTTCTGAGGCAACCTGCCCATCTAATTTTTTCTCTCTTGAACCTTATAAAATAGCAAACTGATAGCATGCATCCATCTTTTTGACCCTGTAGAGCATGATAAGGTGATTGAAAAGTCATTGGGCTGCCCCTGGACCTGGGTTATGGATTCTAGCTAAAAGCATGGAAGCTGTAATTGGTGTGGAAGATTTTTCTTCTCTTAATCATGGCTTCATATTTGATCTCTTTCCAGTCTTCCCAAAGAACAAGTCATTAGCTACTCCTTTGGAAGAAGAAAGGCTTGGGGCAGCATAGCTTGAGATTCGTTTAACCTTTCAGCACTGCTTTCCATTGTAACCGGGATTACGTCTGCTGCATGCAATTTGGATTACATAGGGATTCCAAACATCTGAGAGTGAGGCAAATGATAATTTTAGGGTTGAATTTTCAAAGGAGCCTGCCTCCAGTGACAGAGACAAGGAATGAGGCTTTTGGGGAACACTGCTATACAGGCTGGTATGTTTGTTTTCAGAAAGTTTGCTAAGTGTTACCACAGTAGCTGTTGAAGCTACTTGTATGAAAATCTGGCCATTTACAGTATGCTCACAACTCCCTTTGTCCTCGGTCACATCTTCTGTAGGAATGAAAATGTGTGCCTCAAATTGCCATATACTATTATGGACAATATGCCAAAACCTACACTATGCAGTTCTGTATGCAATTGTTTAAAATTATTCTGGAGACCAGATGCACATCAAGAACAAAATGCTGCAACTTAAGGGCAAGATATAGGCAGATAAAGTTACCCATTGTATGGAAACAAAAGGCAGGACAGTTGACTTAATCAACAGAAAAATCTTGAATTTGGTTATTATCTTTTAGTGATTGTTTGGTTTACTGATAATGGAATTTATTTGATAATATCCAAATGTAAATACCGTTTGTAGAATGTAACTCGAGGTTACTTGATCCCTCCCCCTGGTCAGGGGAAATTTAGGTTTGATCTTAAGTAACTTGAGGCAGTAGTACCAAAGTACGGTAAATCCAACATAATGCTTTCTTACCCCAAAATACACATTCCAAAACACTGGAAGAACACAGCATTTTTTTCAAAATTATTTACTCAAGAAAACAGAAGAAAAATAATATGTGGCAAGGAAAATACAGTTCAGGAAGCTCATGAGTGATTACATGAATGTACTGTAACATTAATACATGTAGTTCTGTCTTACTTCTGTAGTAGTGCATGGAGTTAGAGAAGAGATCTCTAAAAGCAAGGCAGGAGTTACTCTAGTAGCCAAGAAACCAAGTAGAAGACAGCCTGAAAAGTAACTTTACTTGAATTTTCTTTCTTCTGTGCATACAAGGTTATAGTATGTTGGAATCTCATGTGCATACATGTAATATTTGTCTTTTAAGCACAATCAATGTTCTTAGGAAGAGTTTTAATGTGCAGTTGGAGGCTTAAAGAGCTACTTGCTACTTAGGAATCTAGCTCCATGGTGTATACTCTATCCGGGAGCCAGGATAACTTTTTTCCCTTCTGTGTAGGTAAGGAGAGTGAGGTTTGAGCAGAGCTGGTTGTTGGGGGACGTAGCAGCTCTCAGGGCAGCACCGGCAAGTGACACTGCCTGTTTGTTCCTTATGGAGCTGCCAGACTGTGCTGATGTAATTTGCTCTGAATGTGCAGCTCTTCTTTCTAATCAATTTGAAGGGATCACTAGCAATGCCAGGCATCTGTGTAACTGTTAGGGTGCATAGCTTTAATTGAATTATCTCTGTTCAGCTTGCATTATCAGGTTATTTTTCTTTCAGAGGCTTGTATAAGAGAACATGCCTCTGCCTAGGGAATTTATATCTGCTGTATGAAGCCTATGACTAGTGTCAATTATAAGTGCAAAGAATAGGCTTTTTGTTTGGGTCTTCCTTTGATGTGTGTCTAAAGGAAGCATGCAAACCACACTTCTGCTTTATCTGACCTCTCTGTGGTAAGTTCTGATCAGATTTAGTTTTCAGTTAACTATAAAAAGTGCAGGATTTTAAAAGCTGTAATTCCAAATTATTCCCTGCACAAACCCCAAACAGCTGCACTTTGTGCTGGTAAATGTCTTGGAGGCTGAAGGAGGGATCCTTCTCTCCAGGCCATGGAGATGTTTTGCAGCTGTAAATATGGCCTTGAAGTTGAAGTATGTTCCTTGGAGAGCCCATCTATAGATGGGCTGGCCAAGCAATTTTGTGGTTATGAAGCGTGACCTTGGTCTACTCTTCTGAATGCCTGCTGTGGGGGGAAGAATGTGATGATTGGAGATCTGCACATCTTCACCTTTTGAGGCCCTGCTGTTAGCACTCTGTCACCTCTCTTTGCAAATACTAGCTGCATTTTGGAGCCCTGCTAATACGTATGGACAACTTTGGCTAACCCCAGCGTGAGCTGCCTGTCTGGGAAGCAGCTTGTGCCTGCCTGGGTGTGAAGTGCTGGGTGGTCTTGTTAACTGTGTGGGGAATCAGAGGAGTCCTGGGCTGGGAACTGTGCTGATGCAAGTGCCTTGTTTCTGGGAATTCAAGTGTTGTTTGTTTTATGTACCCTAAACTGTCTCAAGCAACTCTGAAAACCCTAACTTACAATTATCTTGCTACTAATTTAATAAAAACTCTGCAATTAACAAGCTGAATTAATACAGCTCATGTTCTTCAGGGCCTCATGTGAAGGCTTCTCATTTACTAATGGGCAGAACTTTGCAGACACAGTGCTGATCCACCAAGCTCTGCTTTAATATTGTTAAAAAAATTAATTCCCCTCACCATGTTGTTTCTGCTTTGCTATTTCTAAACTAAGCAAATTCAGGAAGCTGCTGGTTGGGGTAAGGTATCTAACAGGCAGCTAACATACACTAAAATAGTAAATGCATTTTCATATTGTATTCATTCTGTTTATATATTATTCCCCAGAGACTCAGAATTTAGTTCAGAATAACAAACACAGAGACAGGTTCTTTTCTCAGTAACAAGAGCAGATACAGAAGAAGGTATTTAGCCTATAATTCTTCTGTTGAGGAACTTTGCCTGAAAAAGATGTGTAGAAAATCTCAATAAAATATCAAGATTTGACCTATTGCTGATTATGTGAGGAATGCACAGGGAGAAAGTTGAGGCAGGAATTTAATATGAAGGAGAAGGAAACTAGGATGCAAAGTGTATCTTTAAATTGGAATTTTCTAATTTGAGTAAGAACAACAGCAGGTCTTATTAGTGGCTTATAAACAACACTGAAACCTGGAAGTGACAATAACCAGCAGCCCATGGCTTGTTAAGTCCATGATAGAAGGTTATAATTCATATGCCATCTGGACATGGAAATTTTGTTGAAAGCGGCTCTTAAAACGAGCTCATCACTTGGTGTTGAATACTCTTCTGCAGGGATGTGTCTCAGAGAACAGCAATAGAAATAGGGGGCAATGGTTTTCGAGTAAGAAATGATAAATTCTGTGATAATACAATAAGTCAATAATATTGACTTATCAATATCTTATCAATGGAGAACTTGAAACCCAAACAGGATGGTGTTTCTGTAAGCAAGGCACACGACAATAAATATGTAAATGAGATGACCAGTGTAACAAGTATTAACGTGAGTATATGGTTTTGCCTTAGACCTGTGGCCTAAACCATAGTGAATGTGTGTCTTGAGGTGCTGTGCAGATCTTGGCTCTTGTGGAGTGAGACTGATGATTGGGTTACTGTGTCATGTACCACAGGAAAAAAAGTCCTGCCACAGACTTTCCTACAAAACTTACTCTGAATACCCGTCAGGGAACTGAAAATGGGAGAAAAGTAAAAAATAAAATAGATTCAACAAGCTATCTTATCTATCAGCTGACCTGACACTTAACATGGGGAAACTTGTTTTATTTAGGCTAGCAAAATAGAAGACAGGTAGTATGTCATAAATATTGCATAAAAGAAGGTAAATGCTATTAAGAAGTGAAGCGGTTAAGTTGACACACTACAAAATTCACAGTGACTTAAAGCCATTTTAGATAGCAAAGTAGAAGGGGCTTTTAATTTTTAAAGCAGGGAAAGCCTGGAGCAGTTTGGTGGTTTTTTTTATTTGACTTAAAGTTGACAAAAAAGCAAGTTACTTCTATGGTGGATTCTGAGCTCTGAGAGACAGTACATGAATGATGTGGTGCCTGTCATAGCAGAGATCAGGTCTTATGATTCAAGAACTCGCCTCTCATCTGTTTTCTCTTACCAAAAAGGCCTGGGGGGAGTGTATTTTGCTCCAGTCTGTGCATCATCAGAAATAGTAAATAAATTCACAGTAATTACCACTGCATACCTGCCTAAATCCAAGGGAGTGTATAGGGCTCTGCCCTTAAAGCCCCTGTGCTCTAGAACCTATTGCAGTTCCTAGACAGTGGGATTACTAATAAATTGAATGGAGATCCTCAAATAGCCTTCCAGAAATTTAGCCTCAGGAATTGACTGAAGCAAATCAGTTTTATTTAGTATTTAACACAGAGAAAATGCATATACAAGTGGCAGCAGTAAGTAATTTTTCAAGAGTGATTACAAGTAAAACTGAAATAGCACATGATAAGCTGGTTAAACACAGCACACCACTTAAAGAAATATTATGTTACGTGTCATGGACCCAAAGCAATCTGCTGTGGATGGTAATTATTTTTAGCTGTCAAGTTCTGTAATAAAAATTTGACTTTTCTGATAGCCATGGCTGTCTTCACATTCCTTTAAAGTGTTTGACCTCAAAACATTATTTGCTGAACTAAATGACCACAGCTAAAACTGGCACTAAATGTATTTTGGAGTGGTGCAAAGATGAGCTCATAAGGACTACACACAACCTATAGCCTGATCCATGGGCAGGGATTTATGTAACCCCAGACAACCAATTTCATTTTCATGTGCACTGAAGACACACTCTGCCTGCATTTACATTCAGAGATGCTTTTGACAGAATACATCACCAATTTGCCTTCTCCGACTAGTCATCTTTATAGCAGCACTTTGCAAAGCTGTGCTGTCAGCCGAAATTCATACTGTTAGTCATAGTGTTGATTCTGCCAGTTATTCTAAAGTCTGGGCTACAGCTTCTATCACCTTTTCCCCTACGTATTATTTTCTTTGAGTTCTTGCCGATTTAGCACTGTATTAAAATAATTTTGTGTACATTGAGAATATTTTATATTAATATATGTATTTGCTTATTTTGCTAAAGACCTTCAGGAATCATCTTTTATTTAAAATAATGCTGTACTTATTTAAAATTGTGCTTGTCGCTGAAAACACTGGGACTTTCCTAACAGACCATTCAGTTCTATGAGATTAAGATATAGTAATAGGATCGTTCCCTTAGCATGGGAAGGATGTAAGAGAAACCATAATCCTTTCAGTTTAAGCCTAGTCCTTAATGAGACTCAATACTACACACGGTCTACACTGTTGTTGTTAATAAAATCAAAAGCTATTAAAATCAGAGCTATGAGGACCTCAAAGTCAATTACATAATTCTTTAAGATTTAATCATAGCATTTATTTGGAAATACTGACATTATTAGACTTAGGAGGGAGGATCTTCTGGGAGAATGGCAACTTCATTCATGCCTAAAACCAAGCCTTACAGAAAAATTTTTTACTAATTTAGTCATGAAGCAAATGGATTCCTTTGAAATTGGGAAGGCTTAATTGTGTTTAGGATATATATATATATTTTAAAAACAGCTCATCTCGGAGACAAGTTTTCTTGTCAAATTTAAGAGGAAAAATGACAAAAAAACTGTATTAAAGTTACTATTCTCTTTTGTAGTTTATTCTGCTTCATTTCATGTTATATTCTGTTTTATACTGCTGCTGTTAGCATTTAAGAATGTTTCAGAATAGGCCAGGACTGAATTGAGAGAACTTGGATGAGTAAATTCTCTTGTGGCTCTTTAGGAAGTTATAATCTGCAAAAGAACTTCAGTTGCAAGGAGCGTCTTTTACTTAGAAGGCAAAAAGGGAAAACTAAAACCTCTCATTGCACACAGATTGCTATCTGATTCCCCCCCCCCATATGTAGCCAGGTTTCTCCGAGGGAAAAACATAACTGGTAATTGCTTTTTTCCATAGTAGTGCAAGAATTTTGTGAATATATGCTGATTCCTTTCAGTGCAATTGGACTGGTGGTGCTCTGAGTATTTGTTCAGGCTGCCAAGTTATGAAATATTTGATGTACAAGCTGAGTGTGAATAAAGGTTTTATTACTTTGAACAAGTCATCTCAGCTCAAAATGCCCTTGCTTACATTTCCATGGATATTAATGACCTGTTAGTTGAATGTGGATATAAAAATGTCAGATGGACTAAAAGAGATCAATAATATTTCTTCTTAGTTTTGCCCTTTAAATGTTTTATGGTTAATATCACTGCGTTTCCCTCCTTTTCTCTTGATGTGTGTTTACTGGTTGTTACATGGTCACCTTTTTAAAAACAGAATAAACCCCCAAATCATCTGGCTGCTTTTATTGTCATTTATATCAACAGAGTTGTTGTCTCTGCTTTCATAGACAAAGGAAGAGTTTCTAAGTGGGATGTGTGCAGAACTCCTTTTAAACTTTTTTCTTTACATTTAAAATGAGATCTCTGAAAAATAGCAAGCTTTCTGGGATCCAGTATCTTTCTGATAAGTTAGGAGAGCTTGAATTAATCCCCTTCAGGTCTGTCTCAAGTCTTACAATACTGATGTTGGCATATTTTTAGAACTCCAGATTATATCTGTACTATTGCCTGTCTTTCCTTCTTAGAATCATAGAAATGTCTGGGTTGGAAGGGACCTCTAGAGGTCATCCAGTCCAACCCCCCTACTGAGAGTAGGGACATCTTCAACTAGAGCAGGTTGCTCAGAGACTCATCAAGCCTCACCTTGAATGTCTCCAGGGATGGGGCCTCAACTTTCTCCCTGGGCAACTTGTTCCAGTGTTCTACCACCCTCATGGTAAAGAACTTCTTCCTTACAGCCAATCTAAATCCAC
>JAAGNO010011367.1:24166-59761 GCA_033439905.1 Ceryle rudis
CAAGCACACCCTGGCTGCTCATGTCCAGCTTCTCATCTACCAGCACCCCCAAGTCCTTTTCTGCAGGGCTGCTCTCTGTTGCCTCATCCCCCAGCCTGGATTGATAGTGGGGATTGTTCCGGCCCAGGTGCAGGACCCTTTCTTGTAAAGAATCTGGTAAAAACTGATCACATCACTTTTACAGTTTTCTTACATTCTTGTTTTCTTCTCACTGTGATTTTGTAAGTGAAGACAAATAGGAAAGGCAAATATAAAGAACTGTGTATGTCAGAAAGGAAATGGATCTGTTTAAGTACAGTGAAAGAAAATGAAGCTTCAATGTTTTGAATTAAGACTCATTTTCAACAAGATCTGGTTAATATTTAATCATGACATTACTGAAGTATTTACATAGAAATAATAACTAATGCTAAAAACCATACAACAAATTAAAAAATGGCTTTCTTTCAAAGGATATACTTTGGTCACGCTATTGTGGTGCTGCAGTACAAGTCTGATCTGAACAAATGTGCTTACAACTGTACAAGAGTTTCAGGAAGAAAGTGCTTCTGGAGGAAAGTGGCACAAGATGACAGTAAAACTATAAATGATGCCCAGATTTACTTAAATTCATGGAGTTAATGTCACCTAGCTGCCATGCTTAAAGACCTTCAGTAACATCTGTGCATCAGAGTAGTTTTGCAGTTACCCAAAGCCCATATACTATTTTGTCCTCTTGTGCGAGAAAACTAATAATGTGAAAACTGATCTGGTTGTTTGTTGATCTAAAAGGCTTCAAAGAAGTAGGACCAAGCCTTGCTGGCTCCTATGCAGCAATACTGAACAAGTAAAGTATTACAAGCAGCATCGTATTTTGTTCTTGTCAGCTAAGATTCCAAATGCTGTAAAAATCTTCTGTGTTTCTGATCCTTCTCATAAAAATAATATTGTTGCATGATAGTATAATTGGACAAGAGTTGTGTCAGCACCCTGTGAGCCAACATCTGGAAACTATTAAAACTCTTCATGGAGCATAAGATGGCACAGGAGTAACTGATGCATCTGGAGACACCAAAACCTTCCTGGTTTGCCCTGGTAAGTTATTGTCAGGTTAAGGCTGGGAATCTTTCCAGATTATTTGCGGAGACTTCTGGTAGTACACAGAGTGCGATACAGGACTGCATGTATAGTGTGACCAGGTACCTAAATGCTCCCTGTGAAAAGGATATGGAACATTGCTCTTCTGGTTTGGTTTTGTTACAGTCAGTTAGGGGTGGTCCAGTCTGTAAAAAGCAACAGCTGCTTCTATGTGGATAATTTCAGATCTGAAACCAAGTATTGTGACTCTAACTGCATGTCTTGCATTTGATTTGTACATGTGCACAATGGCTCTGTGGCATACGGCATGAATCATAGGTAGGACATCTTGTCACATGTGACATGAATTGTACACTAGCATTTTTTCCATGCTGATGTGATTATTCAAACTCAAGGTTTCCCTGCTAAAGTAAGATCCTTATTTTTCATTTTGCCTTTCTCTTGTTCTGGTAGCTTAAATTCATTATTCTGTTCCAGTTCAAACCCAATATTTTAAATGCACATCTTGAGATGATTTATGCAAGGCCATTTGTGTCTGGTTGTTACACGTATTTTCCACAGAAATGAAGAAAGCTCATTCTAAAACTCAAGATGAACTGTAGCCTTTCATTACTACTTTTTCTGGATTCTTACTTTGGTTTATTAGTATCATAACTGGCAACCCGCATCATGCTCCCTTGATTCTCATGAGTCTACTAAGAGGCTGGAAGTACATGCTCTAAGAAGAGAAAGAATTGATTGCTGTGCTGCAGGAGCAATTAAAGCAACTACTGCTTGCAGCATCTGGGACTGCTCTTCCCTGTATTGGTGGTGGTCCTTACCACTGCTACATAAACTAATTCTGGTGAAGAGTTTCTAGAATGTATAAGCTGGTATTACTTCCTTTGGTGTTCCCTATTCTTTGTATTTCAGTTGCACTGAAATGAAGCTTCTGCATATGCTTAGCTCTTAAGAAGCAAGTGCTCTTAATGCTTTTCTGCTATAAAACTAATATTAAAAATACATTCGATTAGCAAAATCTCTCGCAGGCTAAATAAGAGCTTATTGGTGCAGAATATTAGAGTTCTGAGATGTCATATTTTCCGATTATTGTGCCAAAGCTATTAAAGTTTCACCTGAAACTAACAACTCCAAGCAGACAGTCTTTCTTTGGCTTTACTGTAAGAAAGCTAAAGTCCCGTTCTTCAAGTCTGTTTTTGGATTGCTGGTTTTAATAAAAAGAATATGACTTTACACAACTGATCCTCTGTAACATGCACACTTATAACTGTTTTGTGCTCTGTTTAAAACCAAGTGCAGAAGACAAAAGTAGAAGTAATACTGCCTCCCCCCCCCGAATGCCTGCAGCTGTGATTTTCCACTCTGTAAAGATTTTTGACCTAAAGGAATGAAGAGTAGGCAGATGCTCAGAGAACAAGTGATAACGATCTAGGAAGATTTTAAGACCTGCTGCTGAAAAACTAAAATCTTCACAACTAGATTTATAATGAGCTTCTTAGTTATGCTCTGCTGAGATTTCTGAGGACTCAAGGAATTCTTGGTGATTCAGAAAGGCAACTTAACCTTCTTCTAATATGCTTCATGTTCTGTCAGCTATGCAGAGGCAATGGAAAACATTTGTCAAAACAGATGGCAGCACTAGCCCCCCGCCATTGAGTACAAATGGTAAGTGCAAAGTCCAGTAATGGTGGGCGAGCCAAGAAACATTTGAAATTTAGTTTAACATTGAATATACCCCAAAGAATACACTATTACAATTCCAGCACTTCTTGGCTATGGCCGAACTCTGAATACTGCAAGAACAGTCATTTCATAGTTTACACTTCCAGCCAGAATGAAGAACTGCTGAGGTGCATGAAAACTAAGTTGTAGCTGTTAACATGGGTTTCAAGATTTTCAAAAAGACATGTTTGACAGGTGGTTCAGGCCAGCAGAACATTTTCTGCCCAACACTTCATAACAGTCTCCTATGCTATTTAATTGCTTTTTAATGCTAAAATAAATATTATCTTATAAGAAAGTGTGTGTATAGACTATACTAAGAGACTAAATGTGAAAATATCTGTTTTTTCTATTAAAAAATGCTGGCATGTTACACTGTTTCACAGAGCAGTTAGGTAAAATGTGGAAACTATGACCTTCATAGCTCAAGAGTTTGTAATTGCTGGTGGCATGACTACTAAAAGCAAAACAAAGTTGCGTAGATGTTGTCTTGCGTGTATCCAGTGAAATAGATACAGGGGTAATTTGTGCTGATGAAGTTAATGAAGAAAATCTCTTGTTAGGATTTGAACAATTTACTGTCATATAAATAGACGTTACTTGCCCGAGTTTAAAATACAAATATAGAAAAATCTCTTACCAAGTGTTTGCAGTAGTGACATCAGTGCTTTATAGTGACCTTAATCAAGATCTTAGTTATTTGATAATATGATTATGCATTATATCAAATATGATAATTTAATATAATGCATTATTCTCTGAAGGTAGGTGGGGTTTTCCCACGGGATGGATAGAATACTACTCACTGCAATGCAGTAAGTACAACCTTACACTGCACCATGTCTGTCCCTACCTATGTATCCTTTGCATGCATGTTAAGAATCAGACATCAGAGCTGAGAAGCATAGCACTGTTGAAAGCATAAATAACTACTTAGTCTTACACACAAGTGCCTGTCATCAGGTTCAGAATGTTTTTTCTCAGTCATACCTCACTGCACTCCCTTCTACTGTGGGGAATGTACAGCCTAAACTTAAAATCAAAAAACAAGGGCTGAAAGATAACTAACATGCCTGATGGTTGTCAGACTACCCGTATTTGCTTTCCTCAGTTTAGCATTAATGACTTCATAAGGCTTAATTAAGGCTACCAGGTCTACTCTACTCCTTTTTTTTTTCTTCTAGAATTTCCTGAACTTTTAAACTGATGAGTGAAAGCTAAGTAACTGTTAACTGTATCCTAAGGTAAGCTGTTAAACACACAGTTTTATTACTTTTTTTATTTAAAGTTGTAAAGAAGCAATTACGTGCACTATGTCCCATGTAACTTACATGTTAAGTATGGAGTGATGGCAGGTACTTAATTTCTATACCTGTCATTTCAGATTGGATCTAGAGACCATAATTAATCTAACTAGTCTTAAAGAGATAAAATTCTGCTTCCTCAAGACCCTTGTGATCTTTATGCAACAAATTTGGCCAGTATGTCACCATTACTTCCTGCAAAGCAGAATTGAGAGAGATGTGAAAAAAGCTGTTAAGTTTTCTTTTAGGAATTAGGCACTGAAGATCAGTGCAAGAGCAATGTGCAGAGGTTAGCACACCTCAGTTGGCAGTAATATTCAACTTTTAAAACAGTGTATGTTCCAAACTGTGGCAGATGTACAGTAAAGTGCATAAAGATGTGGGGGGTGGGTGATCATTAATCATAAGGATCTTGAGGATCATCTTGACAGATAACATCTTGCAGTTGCAGTTGTCTCAGGAGCATCACTGTTACTTGGAAGCAGAATATTTCTATGCCTCTTTTCTTGACAGTACCCGAGATTAATTAAGTCTGCTGTTACCTAAGTGTATCTATAGACAAGAATCTATCTTGAAGAGAATTGCTGCAGAGATACAAACTGAATGGCAAAATAGTTATGGTTGCCAAATTTGTTTACATAGATTTTGTTTGTGGTTTTTTTTGGGGGTTGTTGTTTGTTGTTTTGTTGTTTTTTTTTCCTGAGACTTCCACTGTGTCATCTGACACTAACAAAAGTCATTCTTAGATTGAAGCATTTGAAAACAGAATAAGGGAATAAAGATGGATGTACAAAACTAGAAAACAACTCCTTTCAGTGTATCTATCATTTAAAAATGGAAAAATTGTGAATTGCATTTTCAGTCTGGCTCATGAGCAAGGTGGTGTGGGTTTTTTTTTGTTTGTTTGTTTTTTGGGTTTTTTTTTTTGTGAATGTGTTCAGTACTGTACAAACAAAAGAAACATTATTTTCCCTCAATACTTCTACAAACCTAGGTACTTCCACTGTAATCTTACAGTGACGATAATATAACATTTCATGACATGATTTGCTGTGGCCATTAATCCTATGAGCTTAGAACATTATGTTAAAACACAATTGAAACTTAGCAACCTGTGTACTTCATCCTAGTCAAATTTGTTCTCATTCCACAGGGCACCTTTTTAATTTTGACGTAGTAAATTCTGTGAGGAAGAACAAAGGTGGCCTCCTGTTTCTTTTTACAGAGGATCAACTGATCAGATAACTCAGGGGCTGATAAAATATCTGTGAGTTCAGCTGTGTGCAGGAAGCATTACTGTTACTAGGCCATGTTAAAGTAAGAGTGCGTTTCCCAGCTTTTTTGTAAACAGTATCAATATGCTATGCTTAGCAAGTACCTCCTTCTCCTGAAGAATATGGTTTTGGTTTTGTTTTGAATTTTAAAATGTACCATGCTATTTTAAGTTGCTAAATAATGTGATTTACTAACTGTTCTTGATAGATTGTGTTGGCATCTTTTAAGGACTTTCTTCCCTTAAAATACAGACAGTTCTAAGAAAGCAGCAGCATTGCTGTGAAAACAGCATTTATATATTTCTCTTGCATGTTTATCCTCAGCATCATCTTACTGGAAACATGTTTAATCAGCCAAAAGATCTTCTGAACTCTGACTGCAAACCCATTCTACAGTTCAAACTTCTCATGCAATTCCATATGAGTTCAAGTAGGTAGAGAACTTCGGGTTCTCTAAGCACATTATCCACAACAAACTTTAGAGTTTTCTGAGCCTTATGATTGCTGCATATTCAAAGCACATTCATTTACTGTATTTGTCATCTAGTTAGACTGTATAACTTCTATCTAGGCAGTTTGCTTTCAATCTTACCTCAGTATTCACAACCTGATCTTGCTGAGAAGTCTTACTCAGGCTCCTTATCCTGAAAACTTGGAGCTTTTTATTTGTTTGATCAATTTCCATGGCTTGCAAGCAATCCAGATTTTGTTCAGTCAGTGTTCGGTAGGCTGGTTCATGCCTCTGCACTGCTTGGGTTTTCTTTAATCAACATATGGACTATAATATATTGTTTGTTTTGAATCTGATGTCATGGGAAAAAGTGTTGCTTGAGTCAGTATGGAAACTTGCCCAGATATATTCAAGTTGTTTCTTCCTTGACGGTAGTATCTGCTTGAAACTTTCACTTGCCTTCTAATGGTTATTCCTGCTCATCCACAGGCTGTTTCCAGTCCAAATATAGTGATACTTGATTGAAAAAATCCAAGAAGCAGTTCTTTTTGGCATGTGTTTAACAATTCCAACCAAATCCCTTCAGAAATGCCATGGTGCAGTTTGTCATAGAAGGTCACAGGCTTGCTGAGGCTGTCCCTCCGGACGTTTCAGTGACTTCTGCATCTGCACTGCTAGAAAAACTCTGCTGAAATCTGGAATGTTTTTCAAACCCTGTTTTTCCCCTCCCTCCAAAGTCGCTCTGAGGAAGCAGTGACCTAGGGTACCCTTGTGAAACTCCTATTGACCTGAAATTTGGAATGTTCAGCCAGTTCAGGGATGTGCCCTGCATTAGGGTCCTGTGTTTAGGGTTGGGTTTTTGTTTTCTTTTTTACCGAAGGAGCCTTTTGGATGATATTTGGGAATGACTTTAAAAGCACAGCCAAAGTGATTTTATTTGCTTGGCTGCTTAACTAAAGAATATTAGTCAGAGCAAACTAATGTAACTCCACTGATATTAATAGAGCCGAGCTACAACTGAAGAACAAGCCATTAAATCCTAGGGCGATTATCATCCAGCAGAGCTTAAAAGGCTGAAATGCTTAAGAGTGCTCAATACCCAATTAAGAGTGTTCAATACCCAATTAATTTTTAATTAGCTTTTTCTTTCTTGTTTGCTTTCCTCTTATATTTTTTCTGTTGATGCCATAGTTTTGCTATAAGAAAACAGCAGGTCTCTGTTCAAGATAAAGCTGTCCTGAGCTGTACCTTCAGATGTGTAGCACCTGCTCAGGACAAGAGACTCAGTGGCCTTTAGAGCTGGCATGTTCCTGCTGAAACACTCTTGTGAATACCAACGGGGATTTTTCTGTAACTCCTAACCCAGCTGATTAAGAACGGATTTTCCTGGGGGCAAAAAAAGAAACAGTTTGAACTTGAGGGTTGTCTCATTGCCAGATTTCAAGCTCATGTTATAAATCATTATGGGTCTTCAGAAAACAGATGAAAAATATGAATGTTGGCAAAACAATCCTTCACTAAGTTTGTTCCAAAAATGGCTGAACTATTTTCTATCAGACTTCAAAACAAATAAATTCCAGTCCAAGAAGAAGAAATTTCAATGTGGCTGGTTGAAGTTTGACATATTTGAAAACTGAACTATGTAATGAAACAGAGTGAGCTGTCAATATCACAATGTGCTCACCTTTTAAAAGTAATAGAGGCTAAGGGGGAAGGGTTAAGATGTGTCCATTCTGTTTCCTTCCAACAAAAAATACCTTGACAGACGAGATCCTTCAACAGGACTGGATGCTACAGGACTTTGTAAATGGGTTCCAGTGGTGGAATTGAATATAGTGTGATGTAGTGTCTGTTAGCTACCTGGATGCTATTGGAAGATAGAGCAAAAAAGTGTTTGTAGATCATATATATCTTTTTAAGAAAGATACAGAAAGGAAATTGTGGAAAGTGTAATCAACACTTTTTAGGATGTTAACTTCGCTTAAATTATTCCAGGATGCTTCTCTGCATGTGGCAAATTTGTCTGGCAGTTATTAAACTATTAAAAAATTTTCTTCTATTTCTCTAAACAAAAAGTCCACATCCATTACATAGTAGTGGTCATGTTTTGCAAGTGTTATAAAATATTTTCTGGCACCCTAGGTTATGTTGCGTGCTTTCTTAGTTTCATGTAAAAAGACTTCGTTCATACTCTCAGAATTGACATTGGTAATTATTTTTTAACACATTATGGAGCTAGGCCTACCTCAGGGTCATCTGACTAACCACTCCTGTTTTTGTCAGCATTAGACATACTATATAATATGGCTGACTGAGGAGCTACATGTAAGGAGATTTTTGGTTGCTTTTAGCTGGCTTCGGAGGAAGACTGGAAAACCTAAACAGTGAAAAGGGGCTAAGATGTCCCAGCTTTTCTCAGGCTATTTACAATGGGCTCACAATAAACAACTACTTGAATGTAATCATCCTCTTATTCAAGAAGCTAGGATAGTGGTTTCTGATAGCTTGTCTAATCTATTGCATTTCCAGGCCATCTGTCAACACAGAGCTATCCCTTCAGCTGCTTCTACCTATATAATGATAAAAGAGAAACCAAGAGCCAGGCAGAGAATACATGGACTACCATGACACTTTTGTTTATTTTATTCAGCGGTTTATGCTCAGAAAAAAGTATGTGGCCCTTAGTAACACCACTTGGCAATGACAAATGAGCACGTATTCTGACATTCAAACCCAGGGATCATGTCCTAAGATTTCTTCTTAGTTACTAGTCTGTATGACCAGTGTTTTTAAAATAATGGAGGTGATATCCAGGATATTTTTTCCTATTTATAATTCCCATTGTTGCAGCTCTCTAGGGATGATTAGACTGGATGACTTCGGTGGTGTGATAGCTATTCATAAAAATAACTTTCCACAAGATTTCCTTATGACTTCAGAACAAATTAACCAGTAAGAAAAACATTTCTAAAGGAGTTTAGTTCCCTAGCTATTTTTTTGAAAAACCAGACTAGGCACTGATCTGCATGCAGAAGAGTTAAAATTCTTTAAAAGTTAACCTTTGAGTGCCTCGGCTTTTCATTAAAAAAATATCAAACACCTAGGTCCCATTTTCAGGACTCTCAGGCTTTCAATTTCTTAAGTATTTCTGAATATTTTGCTTTCTGAGAAGTTTAGAGAAAATGGCAGAAATGCTCACATAATGAAAGACAAAATAAACTATGTGTCCTTCAGTGACCAGAAACAAATAATATAGTTTAATGAATAGTTAGGGTAATCTGGCCAAGAGACAAATAATTATCTAAAATTCTCCACTTTTTTGAAGCATACCTAGAGGTCTTTGAAAGTTTGTTTGTTGGTTTGGTTTTTTTTTTTTTTTCCTGTCAGATTTCTGGTGTTTCCTGGTTTCAACCAGGAAAGGAGTAGTGGAAGAAGTGCCTCTCACTCTATTTTCATGCTTCTGATCCCTGAAGAAGAGAAGCAGAGGCATGGTGTGTGTTTGAAAATAGAACGTCTTACTGCTCTGTCATGTGGGTTGACTTAATTCCATGTTTTGGTTGCGATTTTTAAATCATGTTTTTGTGGACTAATGCTGAGGAATTGTTTCACTCCTCCCTAGGAGGACCAAATATTTCAGGTAGTTCAGAGGCCTGAATAACCAAAAAAAAGGTGAACCTGTTTGTCATTCTTTTCCTTTCTAAATCTGAGTTCATGCACCCAAATACTCACACTTTTTGTGCCTGCACATCTTTACACAAGTAAAATTTGGATAACCTCTTTAGATTACCTGTGAAAACTGGAATTTTTAGACCTGATTGTTAATTGAAACACCTCAGATGTCATAAGAATGGGTGCCTACTGTTCTGATTACATCAGAAGAGACTCATTAGCAACAGGAAATGCTGGAAGTCTTTGACGTGTTCACACTTCTGTTTTGCAGTTCTGTGACTCCTGTGGAAAGCTGCTTCTCGCCCATAACAGGTGTGCAGATGGTTTCCTGTAAAGATTTGCTAGATTTATTGAAAAGGCAGATACTACTCCGGTAGCAAATCATTCAGGATGTTTAAGGTAACTGCAACTCTTTATCTTAGCAGAATGAAGTTAGCTAAACATTATTCCAATATGAAATGCTTGCCACACAGTAGTGTGCTGTGGAAACAGAGATGTGCCTCAGCTCAGTAGTGCTCCACACACCTCAAAACCTTCCTTTCTGAGTGACATCCCTCAGGATATTTGAGAACTGTTTCAGAGCCACCTAAAATCAGAAACCTCTAAAGAATGAGCTAATCCCTCGGCCAAGGAAATATGAATATATTTGAAATTTAGTAAAACCTTTGAAACTTGAAGTCACCTAATGCTAATCAGTCAGAAAGACTCTGCAGAGCAGGAACAAGGCTGGCACTGTGTACTCCCTGGTGCCAAGGGAGTACAATCTTTGCCTGTCATAGTAAAATTAGTGTGTTGCTTAAGGTAAATGCACTGGGGGGAGGGGGGTGGAGGTGGAGGAAAGAAAAAAAGTTATTTTTACTCACATGCATAATGAAAATGTAGGTAATTACTTTTATAGTGAAATACACACATTGTCATGCTGAATTAGATCAGTGGTATGTTACCATAGATGATTGTGACAAGTAGCAAATAATTCTCAAAAGTGTAGGAAATGCAGTTGTAAGATCACATGCAATAATCTATTCATAAGGGAATGTTTCCCTTAGCTGGTGACTGTTTATAATTTGGAGTGATAAGACTTGCATCTCTTCAGGACTCTCTTAGTTCCAGTTTAATCTAGATTATATTGCTGGCCTTGCTGTAAACGTTAAAATGATGGAACCATATCTGGAGAAAGGAAGAAATTTAATTCTGTGAGACATTATACATACTAAAAGATAATGCTTAGGTGAATTGATTAATTTGATCAAATTTGCTCCTGCATCTACAACAGACTGGAAAGCTGCTTGAGTTCTAGCCGATAGGCACGTGACTGAAAGAGCATATCAGGACTCATATTCAGTTCTACTAATTCCACCAACTAAATGTCTAAGAGCGGTGTTGTTGAGCTAATGCTCTCCAGCAGATCTGTGAAAGGATGAGGAGAGAGACTTGGCCAGTGGGTTACGTTCCCAGTCAAGTGTCAGGCATATTTGACTGGGATTTCCCTCCTGGAAATGAAGTGGGTATTATTCAAGAGGTGCTGTCCGAAGATACTAGTGAGGAGGTTTGTTCCTTCCTCGGGTATTTTTATTATCAGCTTGCTGGTGAGCTGAGACACTACCAAGACAGTTTTTTGCTGCAAAAATTTGTCCCCGAGGAAGCTGCCACCTGGCAGAGCAATGTGTTACTGCCTCTCTTTTCTGTGCTGCTGCTGCTCCCTGGTGTGAGGGAGAGGCCATGGTCGAAATTCATCATTTGTTAGCCACGTTTGGAACTCTTTCCCATGTTTGCTCTAGATTGACTGTGATAATGGCAGAGAAAATAATATGTACTTGCTCTCATCTCTGTCCTTGTAACTGTGAGGTTTCTTTTTTTTTTCATACAGACTTATTTTTAGAGACCTATTCTGTGAAACTATGTTCATAAAAAAAAAATTTACACAAATCTAAAATTAACCAATCTCTGCTGTCCTGCTTGATCTTGATTTACTGCTTTCAAAGAAGAAACAATTCTGTAATCTGTATGATTCTACATGGGGACAATTCACTGGAGCAGGAAGGCAATGTATGTGCTCAAGTCAAGGCAATTTTCAACACTAAAACCCAATCAGAAGCAAAATATAGTAAAAGAAAGAAAAGAAAAAAACCCCACCAAAATAAAAAACAAAATAAAACTATTTTCCCATTGTATCTCAAATAAAAAAATTCTCACTTTCATGCCCTGACTTCTGCCACAAGATACTTCCAGATTTGATGGAATAAGTTCATTATATTGAGTCTAAGCTTCAGAAGAAAGTATTTTTGTTCCCTGTTTTTGATCAGAGATACCCTTCTATTTATGGGGAAAAAAAATTACAGCAAATAGGAAAAAAAGAAAAGCTTTGAATAGATGTTTGAATTGTGGATAGACACCTTTGCTAATGCATTCGTAGTGCTGCCAGGCTTGAATTGCAGATGGCGACTGAAAGCTTATCAAGTTACTGTTTCATCTCACTAACAGATGGTGAAGTAGCAAAAGGCAGGTCTCACTTTTCAGGGTTCTGTTCTCCCTCTGTTCTGTCCTGAAAACAGGTTAAGTCAATGAAGGTCATGTTGTGGAAACGTGGCAAACACTTTACACTTCCGAATACTCTTTGGCTTAGAAAGAAAGATAGTTTTGAAGGCTAAATTGTCCTTTGCTTTGTCATGTGTATCTTAAACTACATATGCTCTTCTAGAAGGTTTTAGTCCTATCACTTCCAATGATGGTGAGCAACAGATTTCACCATAGAGCTTGGAATATACCTGTCTGATGTGTCCTTTCCTCGCTTCTAGTAGGCAATTCACTTGTAAATTAGCAAGAAAATTAACTGATGTCGAAGTCCCTTGTCACGTCTTTTCTATGAAGTGCAAGTATTCAGGCCGTAGCTAAGCAATTTCATCATTTACCTTTCTAGCCATGGCAAATTGTCATCTTATGGGAGAACTGAATGCAGAAACTAGTTTGCTAGTTTGCTGTAGAGAAACTGAGAGGCAGGAGTTATCACTTGAGCTGCTAAGCCTGGTTTTAATGGTGCTTTTGCTGTGAGGAAGACCTAAAAGCAGAGCTAATAAATACAAGAATCTTTCCTTTAGTGCTAGTCTTTTTCTTCATGTTGCATACCTGCAGCTGATATGTGACCACTAGCTCTTTATGTGCATGACCTTGAATAACAGAACAGCTGAATTCAAATGTATTTTTCATAGCTTCCTCTCCTTTTCACGCTTCAGTCTTCTCTCACTGGAAGGACCTGACATGCCACTGCATTTTTTTACAAAGTACATTTTTCTTCTTGAACAAGTCATACTAAAACACAGTAACCCAGGCAGCTGACAACATGTTTAAAAGCAGCTTGAAATGTAGAATCCTTCAAATGTGGTGTTCTCAAACTGCTCGTGTTAAATCTATTCTGTATTTGTTCTGTAATTGCCTGCACAAATATGGTGAGAATTAGCCTTTCCTTGTGTTACTCTAAGACAAACACCACTCTGTGGAAGTAGATAGTTTACAACATGTGTAGAGCTCCACATGTATTTGAAATTTTGGCCTTTAGACCCAAATACATACAATAAACTACCTCAGCACTGTATTCCTTACTACTGTTTCATGTCTTTTCAAACTCAGCTGTGAATTAATTTCATACTTTCTTGGCCATTTCCCCCCTCCTTTCTGTTTAAAAGAGTACATTAGTTTATAATACCTATAATTAATTCTCTCATAAATCATGGAGCTTATAAAAGCTCTTCACATAATTAGGAAAGGGTTGAAAATGAAATGTACGCAAATTTAATTATCCAGCATTCAGATGTGTCCAAGTGCTTTCAGCTCTGAGGTAACGGATCATCTGCAGCTCTTCATGAAAAGCTTTAGCATACCTTTTAATTTCAAGCTTATGATACTGGCCTTGGAACATGTTTTGGTTATGATACAACTTCACGTTATCTGATGCCCTACTTCGATTCCCATGGCAATATCTTTCAGGAGTTCTCCTGATTTAACAAAAAGGCTTTGATACATGACTAGATGCTTTAAGGTACAGACGAAGGGCACTAGTGTCCTTGCATAAATGGGAAATGATAGCAGCAGACAGGAGGAGAAAACTTCCGGATGAGTTGTGGGAAATCTCTGGGTGCATTCTTCTTCTTTCCATGATTGATTAATGAATGGCTGGGAGGGGGATGCAAGGTGGAGGCTTTTTCAAGTTATGTCTATAAGTGAATAGCTATGGGGCTTACACAAACAGCATAAAATGTTTTTAATTAGGTGCTTTAATGAAAGTTGTTGGATTCCAGGTTCTTCTCAAAATGTGGCCCTAAGTTTGTCTACTTTCTGATGTAAGATAAATTGATCAGGTGAATACAGACACCACTCATTCTGGTAGTAAAATAACTCTATGTATCTGTGAGCAATCTGACCAGGGGTAACTTCATAAATATTATTTTTATGGAAATAAAAAAAAAAAAAAGATAAAGAGTTGGTAGTTCTTGTCACAGGATGGAGATCTGTGTAAGTCCCCCGTGACCTCTCTCAAAATTAGAAAGCAGGTAGAGAGTGGTTCCTGTACACGCTCTGCCTTTTATGTTCAAGCATATCCTTGGCTTTCACTTCCTTTATCTTAACAATCCCAATATATAAATATGACAGAAAATAACTATAGTTACACATTTGATAAATTACCACTGTGACCTTAATCTACCCTGAAGTATCAGCTTCCTGTGGTATCAGCTAAGGCTTTGGGTCATGATTTGTCATTTGTGCAGCTGCCAGGTGCTCACAAATTTGACTATGAAATCTGACAATAAAAGCATTGTGGGAATTTATTAAAAAGTCTTGATTTGTTGATCTTGATCTTATCATGCATAACCTTAACTATTTTTATAGGCGGCTATTTAGAAGTTCAGTAAAAAGTGTGGACGTCCAAAAGTAATTATTTCAACAGCTAACCCATTCCTAAACACCATGTAAAAACCTGAATGACACAGTTAAATTCCCAAATATAAGCACAGTGTGCAAGGATTAATTATTATGTTTGTTAGAAAACCATCGTAAACTGATACGTTTATAGATGCCTGTTCAATAACTTCAGTGCACTAGTAACCTAATGCTTGGAAGAAAACTGTCTCAGCAGTACCCCCATAATTAAGCCTTCAGTTCCCAGTGTCAAGATGCCTTCAGAGAGTGTGCTGTCGCGAGTAGACACATTTTTGTGATACCTGATATTGTTGTTTCAATGCTAAAGGAAACTTTACATTCAGCTGGAGCAGGGAAAATGATAATATTATGGCATGACAATGTTATTCTTTTAATGGATGGTTTGTACCTCTAACAAGGGAAGTTTTTATGAAATTTGTACTGGCCGATTTACAGAAAGTGTACCCATTTAGCGGTTCACTTTGACATAATTTTTTTTAGTTTACATTGTTGCTTGGTGCATAGAAACAGAATTGTTTTGTTTTGGTTTTTTCCTTTCCTTTATTTTTCTTGCTTTTATCTTTAAAAAGCTCTGAGGAATTTCTGTGTACAATGTGGTTTGAATTAGAAAGATACGGGTTTTGAATAGTCATTTTGTTTTAGTAAGTGTCCATTTCAGGACTCTTGTGTATTTATTGGTGTGAATGGCACAGCTTCAAAGGATAAAGATAAATACTTCATTTTTAGTATTGAAAGCAACCTACTGTCAGCAGAAAAGCTTTTTGATCTGGTTGGAGCCTAGATCTGACCAGTTATTACTTTCTGACATCTCTTCGGCTCTCCTTTCTTTTTATCTTGCTTTACTGAGCATCGTTGGCTACAGCCAAAATAAGCGGTACTGTCTTGTCCTGAGTGGCAAACAAGGTTGCATTTACTGCAAGTTGGTTCTTTCTCTCCTAGCCCTGCTTTTCTTCAAATCTGAAATAATTTTCAATTTCCTTGCCAAGTATTAAATTAACCCTTGTGAAATAGAGCTTGGAACATGTATTGTGATTTCAGATTTCCTTTCTTCCTGAGAGATTAGTGCACGTGAAGTATCCTTTAATCGTGCATCAACCAATGTATTTTTTTAATGAACAATTTAATAAAGTGCATCTTTCTTTGAATTTTTCATTTCTAAGGGAGTCTAAGGTAGTTTATTTGTAGGTATACACACAGCAGTGACAAAGAATTTTTTGCGACTTACTAGGCTTTTCTTATGTAACATATCTAAGCAGCAACCTTAAGAAAAAGTCAGTTAAAAAATCATGGTCTTTCACAGAGTTATAATTAGGAAGAAAAGAAGCTGTTACTGGCAAAAGAATAAGAAATGTTTAATCTGAAGAATGGAATTGTATGTTGTGGTCTTGCAGAACATAGCCTCCATTAAATGCATGCTCAAAAAATCAAAGGGCATTGATACACTAATGCCAGGGAGTTCCTGTGTTTTGGAACACAGATGCATCATTTAGTTCCCCTTTTCAATAGCAGAAGAAGCAGATCTATTTAGGAAAGATGATGTGCGCTCCAAACTTTCTCCAGTGTTGGCAGCAATGCTAGGTTCATTTATGGCAAATGCAAGTGACAGAGATAATGAAGAATGACAGGGACAAGATAGCCTGATAGTACTGAGTGCAGGTAGGTCAAAGACTTCTGGCTGTGCTCCCTTTTATTCCTCTCTTGAAGGCTGCAGCTGCTCTTTCCACTCATCAGTAGACTGGGGGCTTAAGCACTTCAACACTCTTCCCCCCCATCTACTATACTTTTGTCATCAATGCACACATTATGTTATTTTGGTGTAGCTGAAATATTTAACAAAATATTTAACTAGAAGGATCTAGTACAGAGTCCCTGCTCATGTCCTGAGAGTAATAGGAAAAGTCTTCAGCTAGAAAACAGATGTTTCAACACAATTCTGTTTCACTGAAATGTTTTAAAGGGTTTGTTTTAATTCATCACTGAAACAAAAACAGATTTTGAAACCTTGAATGCAATCACAAGGTGGATTTGTTCCCTGGCCAGCTCTGCACTTCAGCCTGATGCCAGGTGTTTCTGCTGCCCCGGCTGCGATTTCCCTGCCCAGTGTGTCCTTAGCTTGGCAGCCATGGGGCAGGAGCAGTGCCAGGGAGAGGAGCTCCCCACACTGTAGGGAGGAGAGCGAAGAGAGCTTTTCTTGTGCTCCTGATAGAAGTCAAGGAGAAACTCTCCTTAGATCTTTAACTGAGTTTTTCAGGTGACAAAAGAGGGATGGTAAAGAAAAGGAAAGTGCGGGGAAGTGCATGCTGAAGAAATGGAAAGATGACAGTTCTGTGGAAAATGGAGAAACTGATGTCAGAGTAAATTGGGAGTAGCAGAGCAAATTAGCAGTTCTAATATCTGTAAAAAGGATGAGACTGTATCATTCACAATAGATATAATCTGTACAGCATGCTCTCACCAGGTACAAATTACTGTGTGTCACCTCCTAACTGAGGCCCTGCTCTGACCCCTGACATGTTCCACATCGTCAGTCTTTTTGTATGGAGACACTGATGTACCTGATCAGTAAAACCCAATGTAAGACACGGGTGGGTGAAAACAAACCTTGGGCACGCATTTGATTTGACTAGATTTGCACTTTTCTCTTTTCCTCCTGTGTTTTCCATATGCTTTCTTTCCTGCTGCCTTTTTTTAAATTTTTTTTCCCCCCTACATTCTTCCTTCAAGCCACAACAGCTTGTAGTTACTATGAGAAATGACATATTGTGAAGGTGCTGTATTTTCCAACCTCTTCCCATACTTGCTCTGAGTTAGGAGCAAAATGTTCCTGGTGTGCTGCCAGCTGAACCTCTTGCTGTGCTACAAAGCTGGCTCCCTCCCATGTATGTACTCCAGGGATGCACTCCCTCAGCATGGGCTTTTTGTCGGCTATTTCCTATGTGGCTGGCTTTCTCTTCCTTTCCGGCACAGGACTGAGCAATTATAAATCAAACTATATGAGAAAAACTGTCCTTAAAGACCAGAGGTAGCAAATCTATTTATCATAACCCGCATCTTTCTGGAAAAAATGGCAAAACTTTTAGTACATGGAAAACATATGAGGCAATAGCACATATTAGCATGGCAGTTAGACCTTTCTGAGACAGCAGCGTAATTGCTGTATTCACTCTTTAGGATGGGTTGGGATGAAGTGGCACTTTATTTGCATTTTTTTTTTCAACTTCGGGATTACATAGGGATCTAGCTATCATCTATTCATGTTAACCAGGCAAACCCAGACTGTCTTCCTTGCAATATATTAAGAAAAGACTTTATTCTGTTGTAACTTCTGGCTTCTTTGTTTAGCAGCTGTTCACATCTTTTATTTTAAGCTCATAATCTTGTTACTTGACATTTCTTTGCAAAGAACGACTGTTGACATGGATTACCCTGCCTATCTTTAAAAAGTAGTTAAGTCTTTTAATGTATTCCTCCAAATCCTACATTTTTAAAATACATTTTTTTTTCTTCTCAAGTGCATTCTGAAATTGTGGAAATACTACTGCTTCCAGCATTACTCTGCAAACAGGAAAAAAAAAAAATGCACACTACTTGGGAGGAAAAAAAAAAGTATGGTAGAAACAGCAAATAAAACACATTGAAAATGTCATGTGAATGCTAATTTGTAGGTTTAAATGATGAGGTATTGGCCCAGTTTCTGTCTTTAAAATTAGATACCTTTTAATATAAAGAGGCAGTAAGATAAAATGTTTTCTGGCGTTTGTCAGTGAAGGGGAGGGCACGAAGCTTGAGAAGAAGTGTTATATAACATATCCTATAAACACTTCTGTATTTATAGTACTTTATTAGTCCATCTTCCTCCTTTTGCTGCGATTGCAAGCCTGAAAATCTATTCCTTATATAGAAGGCAAGCATTGCTTTACCTCTGCTGTGCTGTCAGTGTGTAGGCTCTTCCAGTGTGTTCTGTTCTTGGCTATGAGCTTGGAGTAAAGAGTTCAGTATGCTGAAGGGTCGAGTTTTTCACTGAACTTTGTCACAAAAGCATTGTTGGTGTTCGGGCATTTTGGGAAGAGTTTAACCATTTATTTCAGAGTAAAAGGACACAGTGACAGTAAGCATTTCTGGGGTTTATTAGGTTTATTTCTTCAGATGTGTTGTTTCTAGTTGTATGATAAGATGAAAGAAAATGCAAGCCTGTGAGTAAGGAGGTTTAATCTCCTCTTCCAGGCCAGGCTGTGAACAAGCCCTGGTGTGTCTGAGCAGGACCTGGAAGAAGTTTTCTCTCCCTTGATTCCATCTGTGTGCTTGAGGCATAGCAATGCAGCAGGCACTTGCTGTTGCACACCAAGTCTGTGGTGAGCTAGCAATGCTGCCCTAACAAGACCATCCTTCCATGTCCTACTGGACCTTAAAAGCTGAGCTAGCACAGGATCCTGGCCTGGCAGTGCTGCCCACAGTGGAGCAGCCCAGCTCTCCCTGCTTTGCTGCAATAGCATCAGAGCAGGGTACATGTCTTCATTATCAATACTTCAGTTAGAAGTCCTAGTTTCAGCAGAAAACCCATAGAGATGAAGTGTTTTAGATTAAGAACTGGGCCGCAGACAATGGTGGCTGAGGCAGAGGGACAATTCCTGATCTGTCCCCAGCCACTCACAGCTGCATTTACAGAAATGTCACAGACAAATGCAGCAGAATCCTCTAGGGCTCATCTGTCCAGATCCTTCATCAAGCAATGCCCATATCCTACATATGGCTACTCTTTTTCATTTGAGATTGATTCTCTTGGTTTCTGCAGATATCAGCACCAGTGACCTTTACTGGCCTTGTGCTGTCCTGAAAACTCTGCATACTCTGTACTGCCTGTGGCCAGATCCAAATTGTGAGCATATGGTGCTCCCCCTTAATCCTTTCAATTATTCTTTTACAAGCTTCTGTCTGACTGGTTGGGTGATGTCTTCTCACAGCCATGCGTCAGCTGTAGCACGGCTACTTACCGTCACTAGGAAATTCTGCGTCACAAATCATCTAGTTGCAATTGTTCATTTTCTCAGAAAATTCAAAACAGAGGACACAAATACATAAAGCAAGAGTGTGTGAAGAGGGCTTTAATTTATTCACATTTCCAATGTGTCTGTAATTAATTTGCTCTTAAACAGCGGCGACAGTCCACAAGCGTACACAGACTTGAAATTTGGCTACAGGGAAGAGACGGAAGAAAGAGCAGGAGCTGCGTTCTACTCTTATGCTCTTTAACTCCAGGCAGACTTGGCCGCTTCTGGCTTTCTCATCTGTTTCAAATCTTTCAAATGTGACACTGACCTATGTATTGTTTTGTTCTGTTATTTATTAGTTTCCAAGCATGCGATTCAGTCCTTTACAATTTGGGATTATTGCAAGTTAAGAGCTGGGGACTGGAGGAGCTGCCCTTCAATAAGATGTGAAGCACTGTTAGCACAGCAATTAGCTCCGCATTTACAGGGAGGCTATTTTAACTCAGACAAACTGATCTTTAATTACTCGTTAAATTACTAAGCGGTCATCCACTCCAAATAAGAGTAATTGTAGTTAGACACATACCAAGTTAGCACATTAAGTAACAGGAAAAATAGATGCGTTTAGAAACTGCTAAATTACACTAAACCCAGGTTTTGCCTGTATGTGCAATGGCAACAGTTCCAGCACTTCTGTTGGAGAAGCACTGCTCAGGTTACCCCTCTGTGCAAAGCAGGTCTGCCTGTGCCAGCCCCGAGGGATTTTGATTATATCATAGTGGGTGGATGACCATGGGCACCCAATGGGTGTCATGAACGTCAGCACCATCCCTCACCAAGGGGCATGGCTTGAAGTTGGATCATTGCCCTTGAGTCTCTGATTATAAAATAAAAACCTGGATAACTAGAAAGGAATTTCCCTTTTGTTCTGTAAGCTCCTTGGGTCAAAGGCCCTGCAGAAATCTCAATTACTGTTATTTAGTATTGTTCTTGGCAGGAGTTGTGGGCAAAATCCTTTCAAAACAGGAGGTCCTTTTATGGCTATCTTCGGAGCAACTCTAATCATGTTATATTTTCTCCCTTTTCAAAGATCTCAGAAATATCTCTGTTCACATTTAATGTCTGGTATGTTTGTTATGCTGATGGTAATTTACTTGCAAAGCATAATTATGGGAAATTCCTACAGCTTGTGATAAAGTGCACAGAACTGGTTACCACAGCAGGCTTTGCCTCATTTTCAAATGACCCCTGACTCATTCAGAGAAGTCGAGACCTTTTCTAAGTAAACAGAGCTCTTTGTCAGTAATTATTTTGTTACAAAGTTAGTACACTAACATTAGGAAAGTGAAGATCTGTTTCTAGGGATGATTCTTCTATGCTTTCTTGGTCCTTTTTTCTTTTTTTTTTTTTTAAACTGTCACATACTATTTCTACCTGGTGGAACAATAACTGTCAGCTGTTTTTCTGAAACCAACGGTGTAGTAGCTCTACAAATATGAAATACTTGTTTGAGAGTTTGGAAGAGCTGAAGCACGTTACAGTTTATAGCCCACGCCTGTTTTTTATGGATGTGCCTGGTTCCACAGCAGAAGCCAGGAGATCATTTTCATCAGCTAAGATGCTGGCTCTGCATCCTTACCAGGTTTCTCTGGACATCTATTCTTCTTCTTCTCCCTCCAGATGAATTTAGGGTCTCTACCAAATGAAATGCCATTTCAGCTATAGGAGTGTGAAAGTGTTTCACAATGTTAACAGTCTTGCTGTGCTGTTGTCTATACAAAGGGGTGACAGTAAAAGCAATATTAAACCCTAATCCAGTTTTAATAAGATTGTGGATAAAATAATAGAGGAGCAATTCTGAGACTCAGTACAACAAATATTTATCTACTGTGTGCACTAAACTTGCTTACAGCTCTTGGATTTCACTGCCTGCTGCTCACAATGGAAAAGGAAGAGAAAGGGGGAGTTTATAGAACAGCACAGTCCGGTAGCTTAGCTGTCAGCAGAGACACATTTGTGGAAGAGTCCTGGCTGAGCATAACTGCATTTACTAACATTTGAAAGACAAGGTACTTAGTTCATGGAAACACAAAAAGAAATTTTGTGTTGAAAGCACTGAGTTCATGGATGCCAGGGCTGCAGTCACAGTTCCTGCAACCAGCTGATTCTTGTAGGGTTTGTGTCCAGCATTTGGCCTTCTTTTTGAACCTCTTTGCATTTTACACTAGTATTGAATATAGTTGCCTATGTAAGTTTATACATATATCTACATACTTTGTCATTTGTTTCCATTATCTTTATAAAGACCTTTGTATTGTGTTTAGCCTATTCAATTTTCTTGCTTTTGTTAACACATTCACTTTTTTGTGGAAAACAAAAACAATGTCTCATATTTTCAGTTTATATTTTATGTTTTAATGAGCCAAAGGTGACCTTTTAAGCTGCATTTTCAAGTATAGAATTTCTTCTGCGAGGAAGGTGCTATCAAAAAGATATCGTAGCTTGTGGGATCTTTGTATCTAAAAGTCACACTGATTGTGAGATCACCTGTGTTATTTACACTTAACACAAACTGAAGCACCTTTTGAGTTGTAAATTCTCTCCCAAGTAAAAGCTTAGCTCATTTCAATAAAATCAAGAGACGAAGTTTCTGAAAAAAATAGCAGGCATTAAAACAAACAAAATAACAATAAATAAATAACAATAAAATAATATAAGAAAAGAATTATTACTATCCTGATAAGCAACAGCTTTTTAAGAGTGAATCATTTTCAAGGCAAGATTAATTGCAGCCATATATCTGAGGGAATTTTTTTGATTAAAGATTTAAGCTGAAAACTTTATTTTTGTCAGTAATAATGAAAATATTGCTAATAAGTAAGCATTACTTTAAAAGTTATTTTTTAGAGAATTAGTGTGGGCCTCCTGTTGGAAAGAGCACAAGTTCAGCTGAAATTAAGTTCTGGGCTAAAGGGCATGTTTCTATTTTAGCTGTCCTTTAATAGCTCCCTATTAAATTAGTGTTACATAAACTTAAGTTTTAGCATAGTTCTATTTTTTTTTATCCCTTTTTACATTTGGTATACTAAAGATACAGCACTTGCAGACGGGAAGTAACAAAATACAAGCTGTCATAATACGTGGCCAAATCTTCTTTTTCTGCTTCAAGGGCATTTGTGAAAGGAAGGATACGCTCATGTTTGTCATGTATAAGCCTTTCACTACAGGTAGTGTATTTAATTTCTGCCAGAAAAACTGCAGGCATAAAATGGCCACCAAAGCAACACTCCCCCTGGTTTCTTACCTATACCCTATCTTCTCCAGCAAGTGAATTTGCTTTGGCATGTGCTTTGCATTTCAGAAACCCACTAATTCTGATTTAATGCCTTTAAACTGTTATACTTGTACCAGTGGTAATTAGTATTCTTAATGTGTTCTGGGCATGTGTCTTCCAAAGGGTATGCTAAAGCAAGGAAAGAGATTTTAGGAGATGAATGAGATAAATTAAAGAAAGTAAGCACCTAAAACTTAATTAAAATGGGTTAACCTCAGGGGAAGGGTAACTTAAGCACTAGATTTTAAAATAATTTGGAAGCGATGGAAGGGAATATTTCACACCTTATGAGCAACAGCCGTAGGACCTATCAAGCAAGCAAACAACAAAAAAGACGATTCTATTTAAAATCAAGTTAAAAAAAAAAAAAAAAGAACAGAACAGGAAGTATGTTTCCTGTTGTATGTATTTTTGAGTAAGTCATTTAATGACCACTTAGAAAGTAGCATAAAGAAAAGTTTCTTGCTGGCAGGTAGTGCAGTTTCCCAAAGGACTGCCTGATGTGACAGTGGTTATTAATGGCACTGCTGTAGTAAGAATATGATATATTTGGAGAATACTGGTAACGACAGTTATTGGTCACACTGCTTTTGTATAATAAGACCTCTGTGATCAAAAGAGGGCTGCAAGAACGGGCTGATGAATTACACTTGATTTGAAGGAGCTCATAAAAGCACAAGTCAGGGAGATGTGTTTTGTGTATTTGGGTTGAACTTTGCAAGAATATCGTGGTCTCTGCCTTTACAAGCAGTCCAGCAAGGACACTAATTAGTGATGAGTGACAGCAGTGTTTGTTCCCATGTGAGTTTAGTGGCCCAGGGCTGTTGGCTTCTGTTGCCAGGAGCTGTGTGTCTTGCCTCCATTTTGGAGACCCAGTATGACCTCAAACGGACAGAGTATGTGGAGTGGTATTGCAGTCCCTATGCCTGAAGGCATCTGTGCAGCAGTGTTGCCCAGCTCATCCCAGCTGCTTCCCTCCCATTGCTCATGTCGGCAGCCCCGAGAGCACACGCTGCTGCAGCTAGATCTGTGTCTGCTGGCAGCTCGTGCCTCTGTTGGATGCTGTTCAGCAGTCAGGTTTGGTACCTTTTCAGAATGAAGTTTAAAGTTCTGTTCATTGCAACAGAATGTGAAAGAAAACGCCTTTGTACCACCAGCCTGCAGGCTTGCCAGCGTGGTGCAGTGGGAGAGCATTGCTGACATCGGTGTGAATTCAGGTTATTAAGGCAGTGACCTGAGTGGTGGTTACTAGAGGAGCTGTGATGACTGTGAGAAGAGAGCAGGCATAACAGGGAACGAGACAGCAACCATCTCATAGTTAAAAGTAGAGTGAAACTGAGAAACAAGTTAACAACAACGTGAGGCTAAAGAATGGCTGTCTTTGTTGCAGAGTTGTTGTAGCGCATATGGCCTTTTATCAGGAACAGTCAGTGATCGCATGCACCATATGTGCAACAGCATCTCTCCTTAGCAAGCTGGAATTTTGAACTACAAATTTTCTTACAGTTAGTGGTGTTAGTATGAGCCAAAATGTTATTCATTTTAATTAGAGCTGGATGAATGAAAAACAAAAACCCATTTGTTCCACTAAACCCCCCCGATTTCTCTTTTGGCTCCATATGGAAAGATATATGTACATTAACTTTCCAGTGATTTTCTGTTTATAGGAAGAGAAAGCAGGGGAAATGCCCATGTGTAGTGGCAGAAGTATTCACACTCCACAGGTAGATGTGATTATTCTGAAAGCAACTTGTAGATTTGGCGGTTTGTATACCCGAGGGAAAAAAACCACACACAAGAAACCCATTGCACAATGCAAATTCAGAAAAGCGAGCCTTTAAAGTGACATGAAGAATTCATGAGCTATTCATAATTTGAAGTATTTTTATTTGAACCATCTGGTGGGTGATCTGTAATAATAATAAAACACTACTCAATCCAGGTGTCTATTCAGATCATTGCAAACCTGTAACGGCGTTGGCATTCCAGTAGTGCCTTCCAGGGTTTGAAGTATCTGAGAAGTGAGCTCTTCAAATGAAATCCTTATCTGGATCAAAATGAAATACAGGGGCTACAGCATATACCTGCACTCTACAGCTATATGCTGAAATGTATGTAGCCTGCAGTCCTTTGGCCTCACTAGGATGTGGCAAGAATGTTTTGTGGCTCTTCCCTGACCTGCGTGTGCACATTTTTTCGCACAGAAACCAGCATACAAAAGCAAGTGGGTGGTTGGGAATGGGGGAGATCGGACTGAGGCTTGCCCTGGCAGGAGTCAAGCACAGCTACAGCATGTCCCCAGAGCTGGGGAGATCTTCTGGGCAGCTCCAGCCCTGGCACAGGCACCTCTCCACTGATTCACGTTCCTTCCAACACAAGAATTAAGATACGTCAGAGCATCACATTTTGATAATCCATTACACTTTGCCTTTTTGTCTCTACACTGAATTCTGCGGATAATGTGGTTTTCATTTAAGTTTATCTTCCAAAAAGGTAGCCAGTCTGGATTTGAAGACAATGAGTGATGGAGAAGTCACCTTTCCCCATTCTTTCTGTATATTAGACTTTAAAGTGTTTCTGAGTAGATATTTTAGGATTTTTGAAAAGGGGTAAGTTTATTTCCATTTTCTGTTGCCTGTCTAAAAGACTGTGAGAAATCATTTCTCTTTAAGAGGGAGATATTGAAACCCAAGGTGAAGCACTTAAATGAAGCAGTATGTAAATACACAAACCCTTTCTACATTGGCTATATAGGAAATTTGGCCACTGCCTTTAGGAAGACTGCAAAAGCACCTAAAATGAGACCAGCAGTATATACATAAAGTAGGTCAGATTCTTCCCTCTCCCACAAATTTAAGAGCTTTCTCTTCCTTGATAAAATCAACCTGGCTAATTAGACTTTGCCTCTTCACATATCACTAACTCTTACATTAGGCAGTGACTTGGGAAAACTGGTTTAAAAAAAAAAGTTTGTGTGTATGTCTGTGTGTACATTTTGCAGATGCAACAGCAGCATGTCAGATGCTGAGGAGGAAGATGCTGTTTTGAGAACAAACATTTGTTTGAAGCACACCTGCACCCAAACAATTTCTTTCACTGCTGAGGTTGTGTACTGACAGGAAGGAGCTTATTCTTACTATTAAAAAGTAGGGGAAAATGGCGACGAATCTTTTCCTTTGTCTATATAACATATCAAAAAATAATTTACAGAATAATTAGTATGTGTGTGGTAAAAATTGAAACTGGCAAGATGCGCTTGTTATCCTGCTGGTTTAGAAATAGAACCCTGTCTTTCTTTATTAGTTCTTCCTCTGTGTAGTCTCTTGAGTCAGAAACTCTCTCTTAGATGTGAGAACGGTGTCTGATATAAAAAGGCCTTGATCATGCCAGGGGTTGCAGATGACTCTTGGGGAAGAATTAAGTCTTGCTGAGCACAGCACAGAAAAGCAGCCCAGTTGCTTTGAATTTTTGTGGTTTCCACCTGTTGAGGCCTGCCCCTCCTCTTATATCCCTGTACCGCAGGGCTGAGCAACAGGAAAGCTGCTTTCTTTCAAGATGAGTAAGCACCTCTGCAATCCCAATCTGTCAGGTGATCGAACAATGTTACAACTGGAAGGATGATGCTCCAAGATGCTGGAACATCACTTACTGCAAGGGCTCTCCACAGCTGTGGTCCAGACAGTGGTACCTGGAGCTAACTAGCTCTATGATCCCCTTCTCGCTAATTCCATCTATCCTCAGGTTTGGGGCAAATTTTCTCATCCTAGCTTTCAGATAGCAGTGATAATAGATCAGTGCAAGAACGGATTCATTTATCCAAGGCTGTTTAAAGATCTTTCAGATCTTTAGGGATCTGAAGGATTCACTTCAAAGGTAGGAAAATGGGACGCAGTGTGGGTGAACAGGAGAGGATGTGCAGTCGGGTTAAATTAGCCTTTCTATATGCAAGCAAAGAAACAGATTTCTGTCTGCCTTTTCAAATGTTTTGCTATAATACTAAGGGGCAACATAAAAACGGATGGATCTCAGTTAAAAAGGAAAGTTTAGAGCCGACCTAGTAGAAAGACCAGATCTGCTGGGGAGGGGAGGCAGGGGGTAGGGATGCGTAGCTGGAATGTCTAACTCCTGTGCTTGGCAAAACCAGCTTACAGAGACTTGGGGTTACCAATGCTGAGACTGCATGATATCTAACCAGCCATATGCTTTGAATGCAATGAAGAAGGTTTCAGTTGCAAAAAATGTGTTGGTCAGCACAGAGCCCCCATCTGCTGCAGGGACAAAATAAAAATGCAGTAGCTTAGGAAGCAGGAGGAGTCACCTGGACTTTCTCCAAGCAAGCAGGAAGCCTGGAACAGAACAGCCTCAATTTTACTGAGGCGCTACAGATCTTGCTATGATGTTAGAATGACAGCATGGCACAGTTTATGCAATGGGATTATCAGCAGGGCTTGAGACCTGGTATAAACCACAACCAAACCTGAGGTGTACATACAAATACTGATGTCCTTTTAAGATGTTAAATCAACGTATCAGAGAAAAGTCAGGTAGCGTTACAAATAAGAGGTTATTTGACATGTTTTGGAAACAACATGTGGGCTTAAAACTGTATTTCTTTTCTGCATTTCCTTTCTCATCTCCACCCAAATAAAAATATTTAAAATACTGGAGGAGAGTGCAGGATCATCCAGCCCCTCTGTGACAACACTGATTTTGTTCAGTTTGGTTTTCCTTTTTTATTAGAGACTTGTACATTGTTGGAGAATAGGGTTTGGGGCACGGCACTGATATTTTCCTTATTTCTGGTTCATCCCCTGGGCTTTAATTAATTTTCAGCAACCTTCTTAATTGGCTTATCTGTATTAGGATTAGTGTGTGAAAGGTTTAAGAAAAAAATAGGCTGCGTGTTGTGAAAGAACCGTCTGCATCCTTTGTAGGAAAAAATTGAGTGCATGCCTATTATGAGAAATGGAAGAACAGCTGGGAGTCTTGCTGCCTGTAGAGACAGAAAGAATACCTGAAAAGTTAACCTGTTCAGGAACTGCAGTAAATAAATTTAATGATATGGCCCAAATACATAAAGAGAAGGTAGGTATAGAAACAGTCAAAAGAGCTACAAAACTTAGGTTATGAATGCTCTAGGTTGTGTAAGACACTTAAAATGTTGCATGTGAGATGGTATTTTCAAATGGATGTCTTGCACTCATCTGACAGGTGCCCACTGGAAAGGCATTTTGCCAAGAGCATCAAAGGAGGAACTATCAGTATTTAAGAATCCACTTATTTGAGAATCCAATTATTTTATCTGCAGGCCCAGCTCAATATTCTAAATAGATCTCCAGTCTTTCGCAGGAGAAGTATCTTTGCAGAAAAGTGGCATGTAAACTTGCTTCTTCATAATATATAAATGGCTGGCAGATGTGCCACGTCAATGCACTTCTAATTAGGACTCAGGAGTCAATAATAGGGTCAAAAAGTTCTCCTAATTTTTGATTCACCTGACCTTTCTCAGAACCTGGTGGCTAAGAGGTCTGTCTTAGCTACTGTTGTGAGCCTGTCTCCTGCTAACTTCATCTGAGGTCCCCTACCTCTTGTGCTGAAAGACAGAGGGAGCAACTATCCCACTATCTATATTTCACAGATTGTTTCATCTTCCCTCAGACACCTTTCTTCCAGCCTGAGGAACCAGTCTACTGAACTGTTCCACAGATGGAAGCTATTCCATAGCTTTGATATTCTTTCTCTGAACCTTTTCCAAGTCTACCTCAGTGGGAGGTGGGCAGAGGAGGTATGGGATGGGCAGACAGAATAAAGAGAACTGACCAAAGCTGTAGCATTCAAAATGTGGGTGCAAGGGGCCACAGTATGTCATTATGGTCTCTGCTTTGTTCTTTATCCTTTCTCTAATCATTTTCAAATACTATTCTGTTTGTTTTCCTAAGCACTGAGCTGATATTTTTATTTATCTGTAATTCAAAAATCCTACTCCCAAGCTTATTAATTGGCCTAGAGCCCATAATTTCATATATAAATTTGTGAATCATTGTTGTGTTTTTATTTAAGGATTTAAATCTGCCATTATATTGCCTCAGCACTCAGCCTTATAAGGTCTGCTGTGCTGTGAGGAGAACCGTGCAACTCCCTCCTCCCTTCCCTTGCTCCTGCTGTGCACAGGCACCTCAGAGGAGCTGGGACATGGCCCCTTTCTTGGGATAAAGCTATGGGCAACCACTTACATCCTTCAGGTTCTCTGATTCCCTGCCTGATATTTCCTGGTCAAATATGAACGCTCTGTATCTTTATCTCGACGAGGCAGTTGTGACAATTGTAGTGCAAAATAAATGGTTTTTAAACATTTTGAAACAAATGTGCAAAATAAAATGTTCCAACCAAAATTTTCCCTGCATAAATTAACAGGGGAAAAAAGTGAGAGGACTGTGAGATGCACCGTTACAGCATTTGGAACCACAGCTTCGTTTAGAGCTCAACAGTGTGATCTACGAACCAGTAAAACTATTCTGCTGTGACTGTATATAAATTATTGCACATCACTTCTCACTTGTGATGTTTTAACTCTCTTTCGATTGCTATTTCTGCTTAAAACCCACAGCTTCCTCCCCTAGTCTCCAAACTTGAACTTGTTAGAGCATTTTATGTAGTTTTGTGACAATAATCAGAGCCATAAAGGAAGAATAATTAAATGTTTTGTGGTTGGGTTTTTTTTTAAGATTCATTATCTGCCACCCACCACCATTATATCAGAATCATTGACATTTAGGACAGGAAATGCATCTGGGTATACAAAGCATTTCCTATTAGGCTGCCTACACTGAAATGATAAACTTCCTAATTAGGTCATTCCCTTCCATCTCTTTTTATGGCTCCCCAGTCTGTAGTATTTCTCTGAATAGTTCACGCTGTGGTGTACTTTATTAATATGCTTCCACAGCCTAAATGGCATAATTAGTTGCATTTTTATCTCAAAGGTTCAATTAAAAAGTAATCTAGTAGGAGGTAGGATTCTCAATTACTGAGTGTGGGAAAGACACCTATTCTGTTCTTCTCACTGTCTTTCATCTCAGACATAATTCAATCAGTCTTTTTCCCAAATAAAATGTAGCTTTTCATCCCTGTGGAGGAAGGAGAGAGGTCACAGAGACCTGTGGAGACCATATATAATGATGTCTATTTTTATCTCTACTTTCCTTTAAAGATACAATTAAATTTGTAGTATACTCAAATTGCAGACATTCTGTACTTTGCCTTGTAGACAAGACAGAGAAAGAAATTATTTTTGTTGCTCTATATTGTAATTTAAAAACATTAATTTTTCTATTTCAGGTTCATTAATCAAGCCCTAAAAGTACATTAGAAATAAAATGAAATTAATTTACATTTTATTTATTACAAGTGTTTCACTTTCGAAACTTGTAAATAGGTACCACCACTCTCTTAGGAAATGACAGAACAGTTTTGACAGATGTAAATCTGTAACTGAATATTCATAACTTCAAAATCCTGATATAATTTCTAATGACAATAACTGTGAATAGTGTGAGAGGTTTATTAGTAGTCTGCTTTTCTTCTAGCAAAGTATTCACAATAGTTATTGTAAAATCAAGCTTTCGAAGTTAGAATGTTTTCTATTAATACTTGTAAATGAATTGTGCTGAAGAAAGAAAAGAGGTTATGGCAGTAGCATTTGCTGAAGAAACTTGGCCAGCCTCTCCACCGGGGCAGTGCGAGAGGACTTTTTCTTGTGCACATGGGAAACTCCCCACATTAAAAAGTGTTTTATAGCTGGCAAGTGTTTCCTTCTCACATAGGAGGCAGCTTAAAGAAGACAATAAAGCCATAAATGAACTAGCATATTGAGCAATAATTTCCCATTCCATCATACCAAGTGGGACCGTGTGCCTCTTGAGAGATGCGGTGTTCCTGCCCCCCAGAGATAGACAGATTGGGACCAGCACAGTAAATATCCCAGAGCAGGAGAGGGTCAGAGTCATCTGTGGGGCCATGGAAATCAGGGGGATTTCTCACAGAAATAGGTGCTTGCAAGATGTAGTAATTTGTTATACCACGAGGAGGGAGGCAAGCAACATGGTCTCGCACCAATAGGTGTGTTCTTAATTATCACCCTGTCGTAGTGAATGGAACATAATTTTATTTATATATTTTCTTGAATCACGGAGTTCTGGCTGATCCTATTTCCTTTTAATTCAGTGAAAATGCTAAGTTACTCTGACATATTTTGGTGGTGTTTGTTTGTTGTATTTTTTAAACTAATTATAAATACCTAGCTCCTTTTGGGGTCAAATTTGTGCTCATGTATTAGAAGACTATACCTAGGGTCAAATCCTGAAAAGTCTTACGACTGTACCTTGGTTATGCCCAGCAGGCTGGACTCAGCATGGATGCAGACGTAGTGAACCCCATTAGAGGTGGGCTATATCCGGTGCCTGGGATGGACTCCATTGCTGGTATTGTTTTACACAGGTACCTGCAGCTCAGGGTGCTGATGCAGCTGTAGTTTTTCAAAAATTTGTAAGGTCACAAAGTAGAGTTTTGAGGGGTTACTTGTAAAGTCCAAATAAAGCAAATCCTGCCAGTGAAAAGACAAAAATCTGAAATGTTAAACATTTCTTTTTAAGTGAATTGGTTTTCCCCACGCATTTTTTTCAGGAAGACACAAAGCCCAAAATGTAACTTTTTTAGCCTTTCAGTTTGAGCTATTAGGTGGCCACTAGCTGAGGGTACACACCTATGTTAGTCTCATTCACATCTCTGCATTACACACAGATCACTCCTTTTGAGGCATGAAAAGAATTTGCAAGATTTCTAACAAAAATGCCAATGTTAAGGAAACTTATTTTTTAAAGAATAAAAATATGCATATATCCACAGCTTTTCACAAAAACATTTTTATTAAATATTAGTCTGTCTCCCTATGATTGTTATTTTCATGAAAGCAAGTCTTGGACCACCTAGCTTTTTTCTCTGTTAAACATTGGTTTGAGTGTGTGTATAGAGTAGTTGCTGGGCCTCTTTCCAAATCATAGAAACTTTTTCCTTAAAAGATCTGAAAATGGACATAATTTAAGATTACAAGGTATTTTCCCCATTAAAATGTTCCCGAGATTAGATCATGCTTTGGCAAAATAAACAGAATTAATTTTTTTGGCTCTTTTTATAGGGAATTCATTACAGACAGATTTCAGATTGGGGCACAGGTCACTGGCGAGAGCGATAGACTTCAAGTGTGACTCCTTTGCTCTTCTGAGACTGCACCACAGTGTCACTAGAGATTTTGTGGCATCTGAAATTAGTTTAATGGGGTTTTATACTCTTAAAGTGAGATGATAAAATAAGGCAAGAAGTTTCCTAGGCAAGATGCTTCTAACATCCCACCTCACCTCCTGACTTAGCTTTTGGAATCATTATCACCGTGTTGTTGTCCAGCCTTTGTTTCCTTACCCAGCCATCTTCTCTGAAATTCAGGCACGGATTCTGCAGTCAGGTCAGCATCATCCCTGCTCTTACTTTGCACTATAGATTGCATCATGGGAGCCCTAGAAGTCTGCGTGCAAAAGTCTTGTCAGTTCCTTATCTTAAACGTATTTAAATTTTATTATGTTTACATTTGTTTACACAAATTCACGTATACACGCTTTACATATACACTTGTTTGCTCAAAAAGCAACATGTTTTTGTTACTTTTTCAAGCTGCAAATGTGGCACTTTCAAGCGGCAGATCAAATACCAGCTCGAATACTGTGACAGCTTCACAGACATGCTGTCATGCTTTATATTTATAGAGGTATATGGCTTAGATAGAGTTACAGAATAATAGCGCAATCTGTCATGTTGCTGTTAACTTTCTCCTCATTATAGAAATATCAAGAAAAGCTGTAGCATAAGAACCATAACTGGCAGTATCTAAACAAAACCATAGTAAATATAAAGAAAGGGTTGGAAATTTCTGTTGCATCAGGCATGTCAAACCAAATACTTCTGGGGACATAAACTGTTGTCTAGGATTAAAACCAGAAATTTGGAGTCCGCGATTGCCATCACTGCATATCTGGCAATGTAGACAACAACAACTTTGCATACAACTTACTCCTTCCACATCTCTGTGCAGTTCAACATCAAAAACAATGCATACAAAACCAATGGTCTGTACATGAAACAGTGAACATCTCAACTGATGGAAAGAGGAGGAGGTTCAGATACTTTCAGAAAGCTAGGCTTTGGCATAACAAAAATGAAGATTTAAGCTGTGGTGAAAGTCCTGCTGTAGTGAGAAAATAGCCTGCTGCGGCAGCACTCCAATGTGGACTGGCGTGATTACAGCACACCTATAAAATAGGCCAAGTTTTATTTATAAGGACAAGCAGCTCAGCCAAAGCAGCACCTAGCTTTCTAAGAGATACTTATTTTTTATTTATTTCTTCTCTTCTAGGGTGGTGAAAAAACCTGCCCATTCTGGAAAGCTATCTGCAGGATTTGGATTTTGATCTCTCTATTCAACCTTTCAAACACCATCTCCTCAAAACAACATAAAAGACCTGCTGCAGCAGGTAACATGCTTTGGGGTTGGGTCTTTTTAAAAATTTTTAAATGAAACTGCAAAAAGCCTCCATGCAGGGCTATATTCTAATCTGCTGCTGAAAAGATACATGTTTTTCTGGCTTGCTTTATGGGTGACTTATTTCTGATATAACACATTCAATTTCGGTCCTTAAAGGTGATCGCTGCCTTCCCCACTTACCCTTCCCAAAACAACAGGTCTTTTTGAATTATACAAAACCTTGTTTCCAAAAATAGTTTCCTTGGGTGGATTCTGAGCCTTATGTGAGACGCATTAGCAAAAACTGGAGAAAATGCACTCACAATGGAGCTTCCTCGAAAATACTGATGGGAAGCCAGTAGTTGGTTTGTGAAGTTATTGAATGGTGATGAGGGAAAGGGACATAATTAGATATCCTTTTTTTTTTTTTAAAGGATTTTACCTATCATGCTGAAAGACCTAGAAATGAGAAGTCATTTAATCCATCACTGATGGATGGTAACTATTGTGAGAGTGCAGTCACTGGATTTGTCTCTAACAGTTCATGGAAATCTCAGAAAATGAAAGGCCTTGTAAAGAAAAAAAGAGAGGAGTTCAGAGTGCTGAAGGTCAGTTTACAACAGCTTACTATCTAGGAAAGTGAGAACATTTTTCTTGAGTAACCCTGCAAACAAGGGCATTTGAATAGTCATTCATTAATATAGCTATTAGTTAAAGTTTAACAAGTCAGCCTAGGTGTGCTGCTATGCTGTGTGACATTCCATAGCAACAGCACTTGAAATATCTACTTATTTATTATTTCCTTACCATTAATAATGAAATACCTGAGATCCCATTTTTGTTTCCCTTCTGTTAAACAAAGCACATTCATTTGCAGATTTAAATGGGCCATATTTTCTGTCATGAGCTACCAGAGATTTCAGCTATTTTTATATGGAGCGGCTTACTCTAATGTCAGAGTGAAATTTACATAGTTATGGATTTGCTTCTAGTTTCTTCAGTGGAAGTGTCGTATGTTTTATTTCATAAACTGGTTGCTTTCTGCCTCATAATCCAAAAGGTTACACCAGAGAATAGTTGATAGGAAGCTGGGTTTGCTCACCAAAAGGTGTGTTCTTTGCAGAGTGTAGACAGGAGCAGGTACTGCAATGTGGGATCACCTTCCTAAATACAGACAGTAAAGGATTAAGTGTCAGAAGTGGCCTAATTTACAGTGTTGTAAAGGTTTTGCAGCTTCGTTGAAGTGACCAGTTAAACCCCAACATCACTGAGCTTTCTAGGGAAAGGCTCAAGCTCTGAGCTGTTAAACTGAAGAGGAAACTATGGTTGGTGTAAATGAAATGGATTAGAGTGTGTATAGGCACACATCCCTCTTCTACCCTAGGCGGCAAAGAAGAGGCATCAGAGCATTAATACAAGCTCATTAGATGCAGCAACATCCCCTTAGTGTGTGGCTATGGCACCATCTATGGGTGAGATTGTTGTCCCAACTACTCGTCCCCATTTCCACTTCTCTCCTGGGCTTACAATTCTGCACAGCAACTCCCCACCCCCAGTCCCTTGCTCCATAGCCACCCTGCTCGCCAGTGCAGCTGCAGATGGTGTGCTGCCTCCTCGCACCACGCCTGCTGCCCGAGAGGCCAGGTCCTTCTCTCTGTCTTCCCGCTCTACAGTACCCTGGCCACATTTGAGATCCTTTCCTCAAAAGTGGCTGTGTCCAGATGCCCCCCTACGGTTCAGGTGCGATGTGTGGCCCATAAATCTTTGCTTGGGTCTGTTTGGTCCTTCAGGCAGGACCTGCTGATGCGGGGGGACACCACTGCACTTGAGAGGGAGAGAAGATGTCTTGTTTCGCCTGGTGAAGCTCCCCAGGACATTCAGGCAAGGGGCTGCAAGATAAGCTCTTTCCGAAAGATCTTTTTCTCCATTGCAGGCCCCTGGTGTGGCGAGACATCTCTCTCACACCAGGAGAGCAGGGGAGAGGGATGGGTGACAGCCTCAGAGTGTCTTCTGGACGTGTCCGCGCCAGCTGCTGGTGGCAGCGGTGAGATCCAGCCCTGCGAGCCCGTCACTGCCATTCCTCGGCGCTCACAGCAGGGACAGAGCTGGCCTTGGTATCTTTTAGGTGGAGAGGCGCAGCAGAGAGGGAAGGTGCTTACGCCGTGCAGCGCCGCCAAGCGTGGTTACCGCCCCGCTCTGCCACGGAACCACGGCAGGTCCGAGCCTGAAGTAACACCCCCGGCCCGGCCACTCCGCAGGAGCCCCTGGGTTTGT